>CAUYQV010154058.1:0-22410 GCA_963574575.1 Galagoides demidoff | reverse complement strand
GAAGTGTGCTCCTCAATCTTCTCTCTTGGCTCTGCTCCAAACCATCAGCTAATTAGCTAAACTTCTGTCCTTTCAGCCTCCTTCTGGACGGGAGCTTCTGTAAAAAGCTGGCTGCAGTCCGCCATCTTGGCTCCGCCCCTTTTTTCTCTAATTCTATAGGCTTTTTCTAGCAGATTATTTACTTGCATCTACTCCAGTATTTTTCTCATATAGGGTTTATAAGTGATATTTTAATTTAAAAAAATCTTATCCTATTCACAAATACCTTTCATTTAGCTATACAAGTAAATGAAATCTTGGGTAGGTACAAAGTATATATACCAATGCAGTCTTTTTTCAACTCAAATAAATATTCCTCTCTTATTTATCTATTATTTCCTCTCTGCCATTTGTTTTAGTTTATTCTTCTATATAACATGGCATTCCACAGATCTGTACTTAGACACTCATGATTTCTGTCCTTTTGTGGTTTTGTTCTGTGTTTAAACAAACCATCCACTATGCTGTGAGTCTCCCTTTACATTGTTTTCTTTAAAAAGAATTGCTCTTGTATGATTATTTGTGTTCAAGTCAACTCTATTTCATTGGGTACGCTTTATTGTTTCTCCTCCCGTCTCTCTTCAGAGGTTCTGCTGATTTTCTGTCTGTAGTTTGAGGTTGGAGTGTACGTGTAAGTTGTGAGTTTTGGGAGATGTGTGAGTGATGTTAGGGAAAGTATCCTGTGCCTCATGCCTGGCTTCAACCAGCTGATGGTTCACTCTTACACCACCAGGAGTAGGCTGTCATTTGTCTGTAGTCTCTAACCTTGGAAGAAAGGCCAGTGGCCCACCTTTTTAACTTCTCCTTGGATTCTTAGAGAAAAGAAGGACTGGGTCCCCTCAAAGAGCCTGATTTTAACCTTGCCACGTAAAAGTCTACAGATCTGAGTGAACTTAACCCTTTCCAGAGTGCCCTATGTTCTGATCACCACACTAGGGCAGTCGGACCATGTGCTCAGCCTCTCCACTGACCCAGCAAACTGAAATCTCATCCCTCTCACTTATTCTGGTTGCATGGAGTATCCCAGACCTGATTCACAGCCAAATCACTTGCTCACCTCAGCAGCCGCTGGCCCAGTAAGGGAAATTTGTTGGAGTTGGGAGTAGAGCAGAAACCAAGTCAATTTTTTCTTTACAGTTCCACCAGAGCATCTCTTTCAAGTTCATTAAACAGAAAAGTTTCTTACATAATCACAACTTAAATAACTTTAAAACAAGAAATACATTAGCATCTTTATTACAAATGTAATTGGTTTTCTTTTATTTTTCTTTGTGGGGATGGGGTCACTAGTTAAAATACACCACTGTAAAATCTGCAATTTAAATTTCATTTCATGCTGCATTGTAGAAATAGTTTACATAAATAGCATCCATTAATCATTTAAAACAAAGGTTAAATGTAAATTAGGATCCTGCTTTTTATTTCTATGATTATTTATGGTTTTCTGGTAAAGTTTGATTTTTTTCTGAGGGTGGAGGAATTAATGTTTTTGAAAGTAAAATATTTCAAACCAAAATTGATAACTTAGAGAAATAAATGTACCTGGAAAGAACGACACAACTTTGCAAACAGCATTGAAGGCTAAAGGGCATGCTAGCTTTCAGTCACAATTTTAGACAGTGACAATTTAATTGTGAAATTTCTTTAGGAGTCTTCCCTAATAATATTAAATAGTTTCATTGAACATAATTCTGAGGGAAATGATATCTTTCTGGTGGCTGCAATTTTTTGAATAGCTTATAATATTGGTTTATCAGTTTATTTCATTACTTCAGAGAAAGTAATAAAATAACTAAACATAAGTACAGTTAAGTAATGACTGTCTAGTTTTAAATGTTATTGGCAAAAGGATAAAATATCTGGGCAAACACTTATTCCAGTGGTTTGCATAAACCATGATTCATCATTATTAGGAAATACTGTAGTAATTGATCAACTTTTTATTCAGCATTCCAAACCAATTGCTCTTGAGTAATCATAATGAAAATATGCCCATTCTTTAATTTGTTTCTCATGATTTTGCTCTTTTACCACAGCTAAGATATGATATTAATGTCAAGAGTGACAGTCTGAACTTTAAAACAGAAGTTAAATAATTTGACATTTTATTATTTCACTAAAGTTCAGAAGGAAAGTATAAATGGTGTTACCTAAATTAAAGTTATATAAAAGAAATTAGCATTTCAATGCATAAGAACCCAGAAACATTAAATATTATAGTTATTAAAATAAGCAAAACAACAAAGCAAAACAATCATGCTTATTTCAGCAGTCAATAGTATTATACTTTCTCCCATTGCATTTTTTAGGTAGGATATTAAAAGTATATTTAGCAGTATAAAAGTATATTTACTGGTGCCTTCTCCAAATAACTAAAACAATGAATTTGATATTCTGATGAAGCATATCATTGTGGTTGGGTGTCATTATACCTTTTACTTAGTTCTTTGAATGTTTTTGAGCAGCAAAGTCCTGAAAAAGAATTAAAGTTACAATTAAAAAGCTATATTTTTTTTATATTTTATAATATAATAATAGCCCATACAATGTTGAATGAAAGTTTTTTTGATATGTTTGTATTTATTTTAATAATAATCTATCATTATAATTTCCATTCAGAAAAAATTAGTTAAGCATGACATTAATTTTAAATATCTGAAGAAAAGTTCAAGCAATTTTTTCAATTAAATATTTTAATGGCTTTAGATTCATATTATTTCAAAATTATGTTATCCAAGATTGGATATGTGTATGTAAGCAGAAGCTTTTGTAGCTCATGCAAAAAGTCTTACTTTAATTATGATTTAAATGTATTTTGTGTTTCTTTTTCCCAGTCCAAGAAAACAATGTATACTTTAAATTTTATTTCTGATGATATAATAACCAGAATGAATTTATATATTAAAAACTTTAGATTATTCAACTCAGCATCACTTAGTGAGTGGCAAGGAAAAGAGTCAAATTATTCTGGGAATTATTTTCAGGACTTCAATAATAGTAAAATTTCACACAGTGAAGCCAAAGTTTACATTAAGTTTTAGTTTGAAATCTATGTCATTATGACTGTCTAAAGACAATATGATTCAAAAGTGATCCTTCATAATTTAATCTTCAAAATGAGCAAAATCTCTATGTAATGTCTCCTGTGAACAGGAGACAGTATGTATAGCAAATACACGAGAGAAAACTTTATAAATTAATTTACATTTGAGAACAAATGTCACACAAAGTACATTTTTGATACTATCCTAAAGGACAAACATCAGCCCTTGAACACCATATGTGGTCTGCATTATGGCTTCTTGGCATCAATCCATAATCTATTTCTAGCAGTCACCATTTCAAAAATTTATGAGGACCTGGAAAGCACAGAAGGGCTAAAGAAGCTTCTTGACTTCTGCTTATTAGCATACTCATTAAGCCTAATCAATAATTGATGAACCATTTGTGGAAAACATATGGATTGAATTACATCTTGGCTTAGACCATTCAGAAAAGTCCTAAGTATGTTGCCCCATTGTTTGTTGTATAAACATGATGTCAAAACCAATTCTATAACAGATAACTGAAAAAACATGGCTTTTCTCTCTATAATCCAAAGTTATAATGCAGTAGCACTCATTTTTTAATGTTGAGAAGGAAATTAACATAGAAGCTATTGACATGTAAAATCCATGAGATGTGATGAAAACGTTCTAAACATTTTTAAATAGCCCTGAAAGAGCACTTGAGAGAGGAAAACAAAGGCACTTACGAGCAAAATGTAGCAAAGAGTTAAAAACATTAGGCTGTACCCACCCAAACTATTAAATCTATTCTTATGACAGTCATATCATAGTTTAGAGGTAATAAAAATTCATACTATTTGTGATCTTATGACTACAGAGTCAAAGAACCTTTAAACATTTTTTAATCTAGAATAGTTTTATACTAACAGAAATTTTGCAAAAATAGTGCAGTTTCTACACATTCTATATATCCTGTTCCCCTATTACTAATTTCTTATATCAGTATAAAACATTTGTCATAATTAATGGTCTGATATTGATACATTTTTATTAACTAGAGTTTAAATGTCATTCTATTATAAATTTTACCTGTCCTTTCCTTTTTTCTCCCAGGTTCCTTTCCAGAAGACCACCCTACACCAAGTTTTCATGTCTCCTTAGGCTTCTCTTGGGGGCAACAATTTCTCATACTTTTATTGTTTTTTATGACCTTGGAATTTTTGAAGAACATTAGTGTTCTATAGACTGATATTCATTTCAAATGTTCCTGATGTTTTTTCTCATGATTGGATTGGGTTTTTGGAGGAAGACCACAGAGGTAAAATGTATTCTCTTTCCCATTGCATTAGGGGCAATGGATTCACATGAACGATAATTGTTGATGTTAGACTCGATCCTGACCGAGGTGGTATTTGTCAGGTATTACTACTCTAAAGTTTTCTCCTTCCTCCCTTACCATAACAAACTCTTTTTAAGAAAGTCACTCTGTGCCATTAACACTGAAGTATGCTTCATCTTTTTAAGAGTGAAATGTCAATGTAAATTATTTGGAGTTCTCTCAGATGAAGTTAGTCTATTTCCCTATTTATTTGTTTGTTATTTAGTCATTTATTTATATGAATACAGACCCATGGATATTCATTTCATGCTTAGAGTTATAATCTGATATTTTTGTTGTTGTAGTTGCTTAGATTGTTACAGATTTGGCCTTAGGAGAAATTTTGGATATTTCAGTTGGCTTCTATGTCACTATAAATTACCCCCTGTATCATTGTGTTGTGTATATGTGTTTGTAATTTTTGTTTGTTTTGGGTTTTGTGTGTATTTGGGGGGATTGTGTTTGCATATGAACATATAATGTCTCTGCATCATTTATTGAAAAGATTATGATTTTTTTGCTGAATTGCCTTTGTGACTTTGTCAAAGGTGAATTCACCATATTGTGTGGTTCCATTTCTGGGTCATCTATTCTGTTTCAATGATCTATGTGCATATTATTTAGTCAATACAATCAATACCATTTTTGATTATTGGAGCTTTATAGTAACTCTTGAAATTGGGTAGCATGAGTCTTTCAATTTTGTTCTTATCTAGTACAGTATTGGTTATTTAAGTCTTCTTTAATCTGTTTGTAAATATCTACAAAGAAGTTTTTCAAAATGTTTATTGGAATTGTGTGAATCTATGGGTCAAACAGAGAAGAACTGAAATTTTAACAATTTTGAGTTTGCTCACCATGAATAAGGAATATCTCTTCATTTATTTGGAGCTTCTTTATTTTACTGAATTTTTATAGTTTATTCTATACAACTCCTTTACATATTTTGTTAGAGTTATACATAAATACTTTTTTAGGGCTATTTTTAAATGTTTTTTTCTGTTATTTCAAAGTATTATAGGTGTGTAAATGTTTTTGGTTACATGGGTATTGTTATGCTTAAGTCAGAATTATAATTGTACTCATCATGCAAATAGTGTTTGTTGTATGTGTTAGTTTGGCTTTCACTCATCTCTTTAACTCCTTCCACTCTGGTTGATTTCTACAGAGAGTTTTGATTCCCCTGTAAACATGTGTGCACATCAGTTAGTTCTAGTATAGTAACAAGTACATGTCATGCTTAATTTTTTATTCTTTAGATATTTCACTGAGGAGAATGGTCTTCAGTTTCATAAAAATTGTTGCAGAAGGCCTTAATCCATCATTTTTCATGGCTGAGTAGTAATCCATAGTGTATGTGTGTCCACACATGTGTATCTTGCATTTGTTAATCTTCTCTTGAATTGATTGGCCCTTAGGTTGATTTCACAACTATTTTTTTTTAATTTCAAACTCCAATTGCTCATTAATGACACATAAAAGAATTGACCTTTGCCAATTAATTCTCTGATCTTGCTAGATAAGTTCATAAGGTCTAGAAGATCTTTGTTGACTCTTTGGGATTTTCAACATGGACAATCATGTTATCTATGCATGAAGAAAATTATATTTCCTTTTTTCCAATCTGTATACCTTTAGTTTTATTTTCTTGACTAATTGTACAAATTATGATGTCTAGTACATATTGAATAGCCATAGTGAGAGAGGACTTGTTTGCCCTATTCCTGATCTTAGATAGAAAGTGCCCAATTTATCACCAGTAAATATGATGGCAGCTGTAGGTTGGATATTCTAATACATGTTTTAATACAACTCAGCAAAGTCCAATAACCAAATATTTTTTCCAGAACTCAGGTCAAATTTGCACTTATTTCCCTATTACTTTCTCATTATCAGGAAATATTTTCTAATTGTCTCATGGAGAAACATAACTTTGCTTTAGCTAGTAGTTGGTAGAGACAAATATCAAATTAAAATTTGAGTTAATTCTAAAAGACCAGGAAATACACCTGTCCTATAGTAACAGGGTGTTACCAGGTATTTTGGAAATATTAAAAAAAATTTTTATTAACATTTTAAGAAAAAATTCAAAAAAATTATGCAATAAATTAATGAAATTATGTAACATAAACAAAAAGAATGAATAATCAAGAAATATTCAAGGCCAGGCACAATGGCTGACACCTGTAATCCTAGCACTCAGGTGGTCGAAGCAGGTGGATGCCTGAGCTCAGGAATTCAAGACCTGGCTAAATAAGAGTGAGACTCCCGTCTCTAAAAATAGTGGGGTGTATGGTGGATGTCTGATGTCCCAGCTACTCTGGAGGCTGGGGCAAAAAGAATAACTGGAGCCCAAGAATTTGAAGTTGCTGTGAGCTATGATGCCATGGTATTCTATTAAGGGTGACAAAATAAAAATCTGTCTAAAAAAAAAGAGAAAGAAATTATATGAAAGCTGAGGAAGCTCCACAAATAAAGCAGATGTAAGGATATTGAATGATTAGCTGACATTCAGAGATCAAAAAAAGGGAGTCAGGAGTGATTTATAGACATAAGGACCAGAGACATGAAATTGAGTTCATGCCTGGAAATGCTTGGAAGGCTCTTATATGATTGATGAAAGAGAAGTGGGTGAAGGAAAGGAGAGGTCTGTAGGAGGAGCCCAGGAATATTAATTAGAGGCCTGTTGGCAAACGAATGGCAATAAGTATCAGGTTAAAGGATTTGACTATGTTTTATGCCCTGTATGAATTGTAGGATATTTTATAGCAGTGATTGGTGTCTCTTTTCAGGAGATAATTAAAGTGGTAATTATAATTACTGGCAATGACCACCCTAAACAATAAACCACAAAGTGACAAAAAGGTAAAACATGTTATCCATCAACCAAAACTACATTCATGCTAGATTTCAAACAAGATTGGTCAAAAAAAGTTTACCATATCTATCATCATTCCATTTTGTCACCCAACAAGAAACCATAAATATGAATTTCTAGTAATTAGAGAACTAAATATTGAAACTGGAAAAATTAAATGCTTACTGCTTTCCCACTAACCATACAGTCATTGAATTATCTGCATTCTTCATACTGCATAGAATTTTTTTTTATTTTTACCAAATGATGTTTCCTTTTCTTATTTTTTTGTTTTTGTTTTTGAGTGTTTTCTATTTTTTGACAATGGCAATTATATTTCTCTACAAATGCTTATTTAAATAATCTTTATAGTTAACAAGATAGTCAGGTCAAGTTGATTTTTTTTTTCTGTTTTTGGCCAGGGCTGGGTTTGAACCAACCACCTCTGGCATATGGGGCCAGCGCCCTACTCCTTTGAGCCACAGGGACCACCTGTCAAGTTAATTTTTTGAAGACATTTAATTTTAATTTATTTTCTGTTACTATACTGTTATGACAGATAGATGAAGGCATTTACTTTTAATTGGTGGTAAAAATTAATGTGGATGTGGACACATAATGTGATTGAAGAAGAACAGGAAAGGAGACAATTGTTTGTCTTATTTCAGAGAGAAAGAGGAGCATCATCATATATTTAATCAAAACAAAGATTTTAAAAAAGGGTCAACCTTTATAATGTATCATCTCAAGGAGGAAAATTTAATAAAATGTAAAAACCAAAACATGTTGCTCTTATCATATTGTAATTCTACATATATCTTATGCTAAATTATTCCAAGGTCAGATAATTAATTTTCATATGCAGCGTAGGTTTTGCTATGTAGATGCCTGATGTTCTAGGCCAGTGGCTGTGAACCTGAACCCTAGAAGGTTAAGCGATATGGGCTACAGCAGATTGCATTGATGGCTCCAATTTCTTCCTATTGGGTAATCTATGTTCTTTGCCAAGAGATCTTGCAGGTAATAGAGGCAGAGTGTATTTATTCACTCTTTCAATCTGTACTCTATCATGTAAATTGCTTTGGTATTAGAAGTATGACTTGCCAGTTGTGTTATTAGCTTTTAAGAGACATTGTGGTTTTGTGCATGTTTCTGCATTTTTACTTGGAATTCTGCCATCACCATGAGAAGGCAATGCCTTGTTAATCCTCTGCTTCCAGATGATAATAACAGCTCCGTCAAAGAAACAAGTTGAACCTGCCGAGTCCTGCCAAAATCAGCTACCCCACAATCTTTAGAAATGCATGCTAATTAGATACCACCAAAGTTTTCTGATTGTTAAGCAATGTTATTATGGTGAAGGGCAAGTTATACATAAGTCTCTTTTTCTTAGAAGACACTTGGGCCTATATATGTTCATAAGTATGTGTGTGTGTGTGTACACTACTCACGTAAGAGGTCTGACAATTAAATTCATAAGCTAATCCTGGAGAAACTGCTACATAGCTCATTGCTGAATACTACTATGGTCACCAGATGGCCAAAAGAAGCACTTCCAAGGTGACCATAGTGATATTCAGCAGTGAGGTATGCAGAACTTTTCTAGGGTGAATACCCTAACTTAAAGACTTCATACTCTTAAGGAGTAATTCTTGTTTACTGCATATGATAGTAAAATTTCTAACCCTAGACTAAAGTAAAGTAGATACTTATAGGTGGTTTGTGGATTTATTTCTATATAAAATGTTTTTAACAGGAGGCGGGAAAGTTAAAAAAAATGCTTTTTAAAACCTAGTCTCTTTGGGATATTTTAAATATCACATGCCTGTTGGTAAATTTTCTCCTATAGATTAGTTTTGCTAACATTTATAAAAATTTTCTAACATTTTCTAACATTGTAAACATTTTCTGGTCCTTTACTCACATATAAGGCATTTGTTAGATTGTGTAGTGGTTCTTCATTTAGAAAGTCTTATTTTAAGGAAAAAAAAGTGTAGGCAGTGCCAGCGGCTCAAAGGAGTATGGCGCTGGCCCCATATGCCAAAAGTGGTGGGTTCAAACCCAGCCCCGCCCAAAAACTGCAAAAAAAAAAAAAAATTGTGCCACAGTTCTTTTATATATACATGTTTCTGCAATAAGCAGTTGGGTACTCATATGTTCAGACTAACTTCCATATTGTATTGTTAGCAAAACTCTTGGTTCAAGTTACTGTTTTAATATTTACTTTTACCAGTGATTTTCATGTAGCTTGCTAAAAGAGTTTGTCTATAACATATATAACATTTATTTTAAAAATCAACTTATATTCATAACTCCAATAATTACTTCCAAATTACAACATTCACATACCTTCCTAGCATTAGACAAGGTGAAGTTACAGCTATTGAAGGTGACTTATATATAGCCCCCTACTTTAGAAATTCCCAGAGAGACAAGATGAAAATACATATATATAATACATAATACAGAGAAATTTGGGGACATGAAAATGTGGGAAGAAGACCACATTCAAAAAAAGAAACCTATTCTGGGGCAGTCAAAGAAAACTCTCAGAAAAATCTAATTGAAATTGGTTTACTAGACTCTTTCAAACATTATAACATAAATTATTGGATGTTTCTCAAAGTTTGGAAAAATTGCACACATACTTCCATAAATTTAGTTGTTTTGTGAATCCTGTAAAATCATTTTAGGTGTTCCTTTTAAAGAAGAGTTTGGATCTAGGATGTTTGATGTATTTGGAAGCTCCCTTTCAGGCTAGTTTTTGGTGTAGGGAACCCAAAAGAGACTTGAGAGCTCTTTCAATTTAATAAAACACCCCAGGAAGATTTTCAAAATTAGTCAGAACTCCCAGAGGAGAGCAATGATGCAGTTAATTTACATAAGCAGAACTGAAAATGACTTCAAATTATTCAAGCATCAAATGAAGTAAAAAATAAACTTTAGTCTTATAACGTGTTGGAAATACAATTTTTTGTTTTATTTATTCATTGAACAAATATTTAGTACCATTTTTTCCAGGCATTATCCTGGGCATTGGGATACGGTGGTGAGGAAACAGTCCTTGACTTAATGGAGATTGTGTTATAATAGAGAATAGAGGCATGCATGTTGAATGATGATGAATAGTTTTTCATCTCTATGTGTATTATATGTACTTGTAATATATGTTATATAAATAACATTTACTGGAGGAAACTATTGAAAAATGACTATATATGTTGAACCAATTAGTAGTTAATATCATTCTGAAAACGTCAGTGTCTAAAAATGACTTTAAAAAACAAAATAAACTAGAAGACTTGAAAGCATTTTAATGATTTGGCCAGGTCATTCACATTCTAAGATTTAACCTGAAGTAATGGGAAAAAATAGTGAAAAAAAGTAAGTGTAAGAATATTCACTTGTAACTTTATTTATAGTATGAAATTCTGGAAAAATTTTAATTTAAAGAAATAGAGAACTAGATAAATACATTATTACATAATGATTTGATAATATGCAGCAATTCATATTGTGTTTTATAAAATTTTGATGTTAGGAAAAATACTCTTAATACATTAAGCAAAAAAAAAAATGAAACAAATAACTGTCATATATTTATGGTAGGGAGAGAGAGAAGGCTTTTCTTATTCTGTGATTTTCTTATTTGTTGATGTATTGATTATCTAAATTAAGATTCAAAAAGATTTTTTAACAGATCAAAGTTTCTATCTTTTCAGTGTTGAGTAATTGAATTATTCTTTGCATAAGTTTTCTTCTACCTCGGAAAATTACTTAAATAGGCCTTTAAGTAAACACATAAGGCAAATATCTACTCCTTATTTAGAAAGAAAAAACAAGAAATGCTTCATTTGAATGCAAATATTGTAGACAGAGGAGCCAAATATTTTGTGTGGAATGCATTTTATTATGGTGTGTGTTCCTAGTGAGAGATTTGTCTCTGCAGAAATTGTATCTCTTATAATATCTGCCTCTTCTAAGTATGGACTGTGATGGCTCTGCCTATACTCTTCTCATTTTTGTGGAGCTGTGCTCTCTTTTCAGTAGTTACTTGCAGAAGATGTAGAGATGAGACAGAAGAACCTGGCAAAAGATGTGTGTGGACCTGAGCTTCATCCAACACTGGGATGTGGCATGCAGTACAAAAAACATAATCCAAGTAAATCTCAGTCTGGATTGAGTCGTTATTGATGACTGTCTCCATAATCCACTACTGAATTGCAAATCACCACATAACTCAATGGCTTCTAACAATGATAGTTTATTATGGCTCACAAATCTGCAGATGAGCTGGGGTTTCGTTGATCCAGGCTCGGTTGTCTCTGCTTCAGGAAACAGAAGCTGATACAGCACTACTTCCCACAATAGGTCTATGTACCCCCTGGGATTTTATGTCTCCCTTTGATACTGGATGTTGATACTGGATTTCCAAGCTCTTGGTTTTGGCAGTTCGAAGAATGAAGCAACAGACCACAGGATCCGCTGTAGGTTAGGTTTTATTTAACAATACAAGTGTTACAGCTCTCACAAAGGACCAAACCTTGCAGAGCAAGATCAGCAGGAAGATAGTGTTACAGCTCTCACAAGGAACCAAACTTCCTTGCAGAGCAGGATCAGCAGTAATACAAGTGTTACAGCTCTCACCAAACCTCCTTGCTCTCCTGCTCTCTTTCTCTCTTTTCTCTCACAGGTCTGCGGAGGTCTGCGTTTGGGCTCTCTGCTTAGGGGCTTATATGGGGCAGTTGTCCAGTGAGCTTTTGGGTCCTGAAAACAGACCAATGAGGAGCAGGTTTTGAAAATAGACCAATCAGGGATGCACTGGAGGAATCACCAGTGTCTTCTCCCACTCATGTCCAGTTACTTTGGCTACTGGAGCCTCCATTGGGGGAGGGAAGCTCCCTCCACTTGCCTACACTCCAGCGTATTGGTTCCTCTACTGGCTGCCACCACCAACACTGCCAAAACGGAGGCAGCAGATCCTCCAGCCCTGCTCAGCTGAGCTGGCTGGGGTGCCACCTGTCTGGTATCACCTTCATTTTCTTCAGCTGTGTGGGCTAGCTGGGGCAGTTTTCATTCCTGACACTTGCAGAGGTGTAAAAGGTATAAGTGGTAGTCTTTGAGCTACATAGTCACTTCTTCCCATACAGCATTGGCCAAATGAGTTAGATGCCTAAGCATAAAGTTAGGATATCAGGCATCTGATTCTACAGTGACACCAACAAGGCATCCCACATCTATGCTTAATATACCTTGACTATGGGGAATGCACCAACATTGAGATACCATTTTCTGAAGTATCCATTGAAGTTAGCATAGGAAACCACACCCCTGAATGCTGTTTCTTCTCTAAAGGATGTATCCATGGTTTTAATATGAAAAATAGCAAATCCTATGATTCATTGACTGTATAAGATGTGGCCTTCTCCATAGGCTTTGTTCATGTTAAGCTTTTGTGATCAAACTCCATGGATTTCAAGGTTCCATCTCAAAAATGATGTCAAATTGCACCACACAGTAATTGTTGTGCATAACACCCACCCATGGCTGAAGTTTTACGTACTAATTTTGGTTACTTTCAAAACTTGGGCCTTACCCTGCCATCTCTTAGTAGTATTTCCTTGGATCTTCCTTCTATGAAGCAGTTAACTCCAGACTTAATCCTCATCTTCCAAAAACTTAATAGACAGAAGTTTATTCTAGGCATCGTAATCTACCATTTGGATTATTTAAATTAAGATTTTGTAACATTGAATTTCTTAGTATAAAAGGCAATTTATTAGGGGATATATTTGCAAATAAAACAAAATAATACAACATTTCCTTCACCATATTTCAGTTCAGTAATAAAACATTTCTTATTTAATACTACATGGGGTTTGTGTGTCCTTTACTGAATAAACATCAGAGGCAGATGTTTTTATCTAGACTGGTCCCTCATGCCTTGTCATTGCCAGGTCCTCACTTTTGCATTGGAAAGGCATCCAGACAGGCTTAACTCTCCCTTGGGATCTCTCATTTTGGAGTAGCATCCATCACAAGCTGAACCAATTCACTTACCAGTTTATTTTTTTCACCTGGGACACTTAGTGCCTACTTCAACACTGTTCCTGAAAAGAACCAAAGTAAACATATGAAAGAAGTATGTCCACTGCATTTCACTATATGTACATGTGTGATAATTGTCTAGTTCCACTTTAATAGTGAATATATGTTGCAAAAGTGATAACCTAAAACATTTGTACTCACTTAATATTTTGAAATTTAAAAACGAGATGTGTGTATAAAAAAATCATGTCAAGCACATTCTGAGAATTATACCACATAGTAAAATAAAATAAAAGAACTATGTCAAACTTACCTATCCTTGAAGCATGAGGGTGGGGAGGAGAAGGGAGAAAGGTGGAATACTAAAATACAAGCAAGATTATGACCTCCCATCCCACCATGTAACAACAACAAATTAAGATCATGGTATATCTTTATACAATTTCCAGACATTTTTTCTATCAATACAACATATATGTATCTTTTTAAAAATGTAATATTTGGACTATCCTATAAAAAGCATCATTTTTTTATGGCAGTAGCTAAGGATAACATTTATAAGACAGTTCCTTTATCATGATCCACTTAATTAAGACTCTTTGTATGGCTTTTTTCTTTCTTCAAGAAGAACGTTAGTTCACTGAACAATTTTAATGCACATAATTAAGTCAGCATAAGATTTTATAAACTATGTCTTATACATTGAACTATATAAACCTTGTGAAAACTTCTTTTATTTTTATGTAAAGGAATTATTTTCATAAACTGTCCCTAGAGGACATTACAGGCCACTGAGATTATAGTGGCCAGTTGATGTCCCATTAACACTTTTGACACATTAACATGTAGATTATCATCACAATCCTAGAATGTAAAAATATACCATAAGGGACATTAACCATATGAAGAGAGAAACATATGGAGAATAATTATTGAATTTTATATTATGTAATATGCAATTAGGCAAGGCAGAGAACTTCCTAGAGGGTGCAGTTAGAGAATATGAGGTCCTAATTTAAAATGGAATAGCCTTTTTAAAGATTTACTTGAAGATGTTAATATTACCTAACGTTTTACTTATAAATTTGATTATCTATAACTGTAATTAAGCACTCAATTATCACCAATGATTTTTAAGTAACAGCAATAACAACAAATATAAACAGGAGCAGGTGCACTTGAATTTCTGTGGTAAAAGAATCATTAAAGCAATCCCTTCATTCTTTCTTTGCCACTCCATGGTTCAAAGATATGAACCAGGAGTTCCTGGCTCATGGTGATTATTGCTGGGTATGGAGCTGAATGAGACCTGCAACTGGATTCATGACAAATTAGCTTGAAGACCCAGGCTTTAATATCCATAGAATATCACTAAACGGACATAGAAATT
Organism: Galagoides demidoff; assembly: GCA_963574575.1. Lineage (NCBI taxonomy): Eukaryota > Metazoa > Chordata > Mammalia > Primates > Galagidae > Galagoides > Galagoides demidoff. The sequence continues at coordinate 7,690 of CAUYQV010154058.1, read as the reverse complement.
CTCACTGATTCCTATCAATGTCTACTTATCAAAAAAGAGATTATGAATCTAAAAAATAATATAATAGAAACTCCATAGTTACTGTTAGGTAATTGCTCCAGAAAAGCCCCTTTCCCAGAAAGCCCCTTCCTGCTTTCAACTGACCAAGACTAGTTGTCTCACTTTTAAAGCTACAGCTCCTTTGCAAAGCACAGGAAGTTGCTCTCTGAACAAGGACTTGCCTGCTAGACATCTCCTTATCTCTCAGTCGCAAAACCTACCTCATCTCCCTGTCCCAATTACCCGCTGAAAATTTCAAACTTAGGACCTGCCCCTAACAGCTCTTCCCGCCAGAGCAATTACTCCTTATTGGCTATTCTACCATCCTGTCACCATTCTGAGACTTTCCCTAACTGAACCTATATAAGGGTGCACTTTTCTTTTAGTCCCTCCTCTTCTCTTTCTCCTCTTTTCTCTCTCCTCTCTTTTTTTCACTCCTCTTTTCTCTCCTCTTTGCTCTCCTCCTTGGCACTGCTCTGCAGCATCCCTCCCTCGCCAATAAAGACCTTTTGTACAAGCGTTGGTGATCTGTAAGATCTCTCCCAGTCGAGTGCCACCCTTTCAGTTACTACCACCCTACACTGACCACCTCCTGAACTTGACCTAATTTTCATAGACCAGACATGCACCACATGTACTTATCAATACTGCAGGCCTAGATCCTTTGTTGACCACCTCCATCTGTTGACCAGTTTGTTACAGTCCCTTGGGTGGTTAAATTACAAGGGTCTGAGAATTCTATGAGGTCTGACAATTAAGTTTGCAAACTCATCCTAGAAACAGTGCTAGATATCACATTGTTGAATGTCACTATGATCACCTTTGAGTATTTCTCTTGGCCTTCTGCTATAAATGGGCCTTGAAGGCCTTTTTTTTTTCCATTTGTCTTAATTTGTTTTGTTGGCTATAACAAAATCCTATAGACTAGATAACTTATAAACAGCATAAATGTATTTCTCACACTTCTGGAGGCTGAGCAGTATAAGATAAAAGGTAGGTTCACTGTCTTACAAAGGCCTATTTGCTGGTTCATAGATTGCACCTTCTAGCTGTGTCCTCATAGCACAGGTTAGAAGAGGCAGACAAGTCCCCTTGCACCTCTTCCATAAGGACACTAATCTCTCATGAGAGATCTGCCCTCATAATCCAATCACCTCCCAAAGGGCCCACCTTTTAAAACCACTGCATTAGGGATGAAGAGTTGAACATATGAATTTCAGAGGTGGTGCATAAACTTGGCAGATCATAGCACCGTTTTTCTGTTTAGTGTTATAATGAGTACGGAAGTAAATTTCAAATTACCCTGGAAAACTGGGTCACTGACATTTTAACAAGTATAACAGTAAAGAGATAGAGGTTAAGATAACTTAAATATGATTAAATGGACAAGAATTTCCTGAATTTTCCTATTTTTTAACAGCGACCCACCCACTCAGTTTTGCCTTTATAAACAATGTTCTTTAACATCTTCCAGATTCAATTGAAGCTCAAATCATAGTTTGTTCATGGCCTTTTGCTACTTACCACAACACTGCAAATGACTTTGAGGAAAAAAATAACATAGATTTCAAAAACAGAATGAGATTTGCATACATAAGATAGAGAATATCAAAGAAAATTATATAATATGATCTGGCTGTTATTCTGAAATTTCATTTACACTGAATTATTAGCACTAAGGAATGAACTGTTTCTGAAAGATGATTTAATTTTCCCAAGAGTTATTGGTCCATATCTGAAAATGAATAGTTGGCTTCTTCCTTTATGATTAATTAAAATGTGATGAATAGTGTCAGATAAAGGACTAGTACTTGGCACATATTAACAATAGAAGTTAGGTATCTGTTCCACATTACAAACACTAGTGGCATCCTAACAAAAAGAAAATAATTTAAATGGAAGCTATAAATCCTACTTGTGATACAAACATTTACATATGATGGTTTGTCCTGGGTATGAATATTAAAATATTTTAAAATATACTTAAGGTATGTTTATTTGTCATTATTTTCTGCAATATTTTGTTACTCAATTTTTCTCTGCCTCTGTCCATGTATTTTGCCTTCGTGCCTTATTATAAATAGAAATCCAAGTAAATGCACTAGAATATTCAATAACTAAACCAAAACAAGTTTCAAATGTCAAATGTTGAGCAAAAGGAACTTTTAAACAATTTTTAAAACACCAAAATCTGTAAAAGGACCAATAATAAGTCTTTATATATATTCTTGTTTATTATGAGTCGTATTTTCTAATTACAAATAGGGTGTTGGTCAGGGACATATTGTACTACGTTTTTCCCCAAAGATAGACGGTATCTACTTTGAGGTCAGTTCAAATTGTTTTTAAATAGAATATTAATGATGTTGTAATACTAAGTCAAGTTAGGTGGTTTCTATAAAATGTGAATTTTATAAAACACCAAGTCTACAAAAACAAAGTCAAATTCATCATGAAAACAAATGATTAGAAAAGTGTGATGATTAGAATTACTTTGAAAGTCATCATTAGAAGAAATCTAGGGTTTATATCATTTACAATTTACTTGATACATTTAATTATAATTCATTTGAAATTTAATAAGTAATTCATCCAAAAATATTTATTGATTCCATACTGGGTTCCAAACACTGTGCCAAAAGCTAGGATTAACCATAGAACAGAACTAACTTCATCTATAACATCATAATGTTTACAAAATATGGGAGGGGAGATAATAAACATACAATAATTAAAAGTAAAGAATTCGGCAAGGGAAAGTGACACTATGCTGGAAATTGAGTGTCCGATAAACAAACCTAGTTTGGAAATTAAAACAAAAACCAACAATACCAAACACATAAGCCAAAACAAGATGTTTAAGCTAAGACAGGCCTGAAAAGCGAATGTAACTCAGGTCATAAAGAGGCTGAGAAAGAAATGAGCATGAAGAAAGGAGGGCAGAGTAAGTAAAGTGTGGGATCAGTCTAGGCAGTAAAAAATGCATCAAATGGGAAAAATTCAACGATCGTCTTAGGGATTGGAGGAAGTAATGTAAAGCTAGACTATAAAAACTATAGCAGAATAGGTTATGAGATAATTAGGTTAGGTCAGGCAGGGCTCTATACAATACAATGATATTTTGCCCTTATCTTAAGAGCAATGGACAAAAAACAGGAGATAATAGGTGTGAATTTCTGAGTCATCCCTGAGACTGGAAAATGGGGATTGAATTAGAGTGCATCCAGGGTTGATGTTTCAAAAGGCTAATGATGATGTAGTCATCAAGGTAACAGAATGGCTTCAGCAGAGGTGTCAATGGTAGAGATGCAAAAAAATAAAAAGGGCTTGAAAATCAAGATGTAAAGATTATGTCATTTATCAAATGGTAGCATGTAGGGGTTAAAGGAGAAAAATGATTCACAGATAATACCCAGAGTTCTGACTTTAAGAGCCAAGTAAATAGCGGTACAGTAAAACACATCAGAAAAAATGTAATATGAATTTGGGAGAAAATTGTTTAGTTATGGATATTTTAAACATCAGTTATTTAAATAAATCTTTATTCAGATAAAGAGCAAACAAAAATTGTCTATATATAGCACAATACAAGCGAATGTTTCAAATAATGTGTTATCACAGTTCATTTAAGCATGACTAGTAACAAGATTGAGAGCTTGCTATTCTCAGGGTGTCCAACCTGCTGGTCCGCAGGCCACATACAGATTATTTGAGAACTGTTCTGTTTATCTGTGGTGTCGGATATTAGAAAAAGAATGCATGGAACTTTTCTTTGGCCATTCAGCTTTTGTCAATGTTTGTGTATTTAATGTGTGGCCCAAGACAACTCTTATTCTTCTGACTCACAGCAGCAAAGAAAGGGTTGGATACCCCTGCATCCAGACACTATTTTCTTCATTTGCTATTTAGAAGTCAATAATATGGCCCGCATACCTTAAGTTTTGTTGCTTTATTAGGAGATAGGAGTGATAGAAAGTCAGAAAACATAAAAAAAAATGGATTAAAATAGATTCAACCTGAGTTTTGATTATGGAAAAATTTGTGAATAGTTATTAAGATACACTAATAGAAATGTATACATATTGTCAGTATTATCTTTAAAATGTTAGCTATAACTTTTGGTCTGTCTCTACAAAAAACACAATGAGAACACCTTTCTACTAATTGTACCACCATGCAGACAAACTATGCCTAAAAGCTTAATGGAAAAATTGAGTTATTGTAAATTTTACATAAAAAGAGTATCCTTTTATTAAGGCTGGGGTGGAGAAGAATGGCAGAGTTTGAACTTAAAAAGTCATGTCTGAAACTCTTATTTTCTTTAGACTTTAGAATATCAACCTTACATATTTTAATATCTGGCTGAATGAGAAATATAAGAAATGCAAGTTAAAGAAATTTAAGAAGGATGGAAATGTTATAAATTCAGTATATATTGCTTTTAGGACATTCCAAATGTACGTGATTAATGACAAAGCTGGGACATCACAAAAGAGTTGATTGTATGAAATATATCAGAGTATTTTTCAAATTTTACTGGTACATAGTTTAAGCTATTATGATTTGCAGTTTAGCATTTTAAGTCCCATTAATTGTAGAATAAAGTCATGCTTCATTTTTGACAATTAAATTCAATTTTACTGGAAGGTAGAAAGAACTCTGAATTGGACTCAAAGGAGAAATCTTCTTTAAAGGTCACTGTTATTAAATGGCATGACAATTTGATTATGCCATTCATACTCAATACCCCAGTCTATTCCCAACACAGTGGCTGAAGTGACACTTCTTAAAATGAAAGTAAGATTGTGTTATTCCTCTCCTCAAAACCCTACCAAGCCTCCACACTTTTCTCTGAAAAAAAAAAAAAAAAGCCAAAGGCATTACCATAGGCTTCTAAACCTTGCAGGGTCTGTTAACCCCCAGCCCACCTCTCTGGCATCCAATTCTATCACTCTTCCCCTTACATGCTTTCTGCAGCCATACTGGTCTCCTTGTTGTCTCTCAAATGCCAACTTTGCCTCTCTGTCTAGGGGCCTTTTATACTGGCTGTTTCATCTCCTGGAAATTCTGTGTCTCCATCCCAGATATCCACAAGGTGAACTCCATCTCACTCACATCTCTGATCAAATTATAGCATCGCAATGAAACTTTCCTTGACTACCTGATTTGAAATTAAAGTCATTAAAGTCTTGTGGCATTGGTGATCCCCTTACTCTTCTCTGTTTTATCTATTTTTTTCAGTAGCATTTAATAATTTTAAAAATACTATAAAATTGGCTTGGCACCTGTGGCTCAAATGGCTAAGGCACCAGCCACATACACCTTAGCTGGCAGGTTCGAATCTAGCCCAGGCCCACCAAACAACAATGATGGCCACAACCGGAAAAAAAAAAAAAAAAAAAAACATAGCCAGGCATTGTGGTGGGCACCCATACTCCCAGCTACTTGGGAGGCGGAGGCAGGAGGACCACTTGAGCCCAGAACTTGGAAGTTGCTGTGATCTGTGATGCCCCAGCACTCTACTCAGGGTGACAGCTTGAGGCTCTGTCTCAAAAAAAAAAAAATACTATAAAATAGATGTACTTTTTTTTGTCTTCTCTGCCCCATTAAGAAAGTGAGTTCCAACATCCTACTGATATTTTTCTGTTTTATTTACTTTTGCCTTCTGAATAGTACCTTATGCATAAAAAGTGCTAGTAAAAATTTGTTGAATTAATACTTGCCAAATCTTATCCTTACAGAAGGATTTTAAAATCTTCTTTATAGATGAATGTTCACAAGGAAACTGGGATACTTCAGTCCTCTATTTGGGATGTAGAAAGCTGGAAAGAGAATTTTTCTTACAAAGGAAACACCAGAAAATCTTCAAATTCAGATCTTCTTTTGAATTCATAAAGAATTAATGAAGTTATCTGAAATCTAAGGACAAACGGGTCCCTGCAAAGACAGGCATTTTCTTACCTGAGACTAATTCTGCTGGTCATAGTCAAATAAGAATTTAGCTAAAATTGTTAAAAATGGGTAAAGGCTGGGCATAGGTTACCAAGACCTGAATCTGCTGGCACTTTGATTTTGGATGTTTTGCCTTCCAGAAAGTAAGAAATCAAGGTCCGTTGTTTGAGCCAACTACTCCTTGGTATTTGGTATAGCATCCTGAACCAAGATATTTAACTACAAAGACAGATAGGTTAAAATGAAAAGCTAGCCAGGCACGGTGGCTCATGCCTATGATCCTTTGTACTCTGGGAGGCCACGGCGGGAGGATCCCTGGAGGTCAGAAGTTTGAGACCAGCCTGAGCAAGACCATGACCCTGTCTTCACTAAAACTAGAAAAAAATAGCTAGTGGTGGGCACCAATAGTCCCAGCTACATGAGAGGCTGATACAAGAGGTTTGCTTGAGCCTGGAAGATTGAGGTTGCTGTGAGCTAGGCTAACTCTATCCTGGGCAATAGATTTCTAAAAAAAAAAAAAAAAAAAAGGAAAAAGAGAAAGAAAAACTAAAAAATAGTATGCAACGACTATTCAAAAGGAAGTGGGAATAACTATTTCTATTGTACAAAGTAGACTTTAGAATAAGAATATTACCAAAAAAGAAGGCATTTAGGTAGTGATAATGGATCAATTTTCTAAGAAGAGAAATAGAAAGGAAAATAGATTCATTTCAGAGAATTCACCACTCGTCTCTCAGCGACTGGTAACACAAGTAGTCAGCTCATCAGTAAGGATTTAGCTGAAAAGTCCAAGATTAATGTGCCAGCAGATCTAGGTCTTGATAACCTATGCCCAGCCTTTACCCATTTTTAACAATTTTAGCTAAATTCTTATTTGACTATGACCAGCAGAATTTGCCTCAGTTAAGAAAATGCCTGTCTTTGCCGGGACCTGTTTGTCCTTAGATTTCAGATCACTTTGTTAATACCTTATGAATTCAAAAGATCTGAATTTGAAGGTTTTCTGGTTTTCCTTTGTAAGAAAAATTCTCTTTCCAGCTTTCTACATCCCAAATAGAAGATTGAAGTATCCCAGTTTCCTTGTGAACGTTCATCTATAAAGAAGATTTTAAAATCCTTCTGTAAGGATAAGATTTGACAAGTACTAATTCAACAAAATTTTACTAGCACTCTTTATGCATAAGGTATTATTTAGGAGGCAATAGCATTAACCAAATGGACATGAATTAACATTTTGGGAATCCTGTACCTCCAAATGGAAGGAATATACAAGTGCACACAGAGCATTCACCAAAATATACCATATACTGAGCATTACAACAACCTTTAACAAATGTAAAAGGCTACTCTATGATGCAGGTTTTATGGCCATGATAAAATTAATAATATTCAGCCAAAGAATTTAGTCAAAACAGAAGTTTCAATAGAAATTAAAAATGTTAAAAACGTTGAGATATTGATGCTTTACCTTAAAAATGAAAACAATGGAAAACCAGGAAATGAAACCAGCAACTTATAGCCACCTAATCTTCGATAAACCCAACAAAAACGTCCAGTGGGGGAAAGACTCCCTGTTCAATAAATGGTGCTGATAGATAATAATAAGCTTATATTATTCATATATTTTAAAACTTGTTCTTTGTGAATTTGAGTACTTTTTTCTTCCTTTAAGCATGTACTCACTTGTAGGGGTCTATTG
>CAUYQV010154056.1:0-21168 GCA_963574575.1 Galagoides demidoff | reverse complement strand
ATGGTTATGAAGGAAATATTAAGTATCTGAGATAAGAAAATGAGCAGATGACTTCCTTACATATGTTTTATAGATTTGAAAATCTACAGCAATTATTTATGGTCTGTGTTGCAAGATGTAATCTTTTTTTTTTTTTTTTTTTGCAGTTTTTGGCCGGGGCTGGGTTTGAACCCACCACTTCTGGCATATGGGGCCAGTGCCCTACTCCTTTGAGCCACAGGTGCTGCCCCAAGATGTAATCTTTATTTAGTTTTAAGATACTTTATCTTTTAATTCCTAGATAACTAGAGTAAAAGTACTTTGAGGTAAGGATGATGTTTTACCCTCTTTATGTATTGCCCTATACTGCCTAGACCATGCATTTCCTTTAACTTACAACAGTATCCTTGGAAAAATCACTGATCAGATAAAAGAAGGTTACTTTTACTGGGTATTACCATGTTACAGACACATCTTACTGGGGGCTTCATATTCCCTGACATTTGGTTTAGTATTCATAAAACCCTTATTAATTCTGTATTACTATATGTGAGAAGACAGTATCTCTGAATGACAAGTGACATGCTGACATCATAGTGTGTATGTGGTAGAAGTAGAATCTGAAATCAACAGGTAGCAATCTGATTTATTAGCCATTGATATTTTTACCACCCAACACAGCTCCCATCAATCCAGTTGCTCATACAACATAAATGTATAAAGAGATGACTCTGGCAGGGCACAGTGGCTGGTACCAGTAATCCTAGCACTCTGAGAGGCCAAGGCTGGAGGATTGCCTAAGCTTATGAGTTTGAGACCAGCCTAAGTAAGAGCAAGACCCCCTCTCTACTAAAAATAGAAAAACAAGTGGGCATCATAGCAGGTGCCTGTAGTCTGAGCTGCTCAGGAAGTTGAAGCAAGAGAATTGCTTTAAGCCCAATACTTTGAGGTTGCTGTGAGCTATGTTGATGTCACAGCACTCTCCCCAGGGCAACACAGAGTGAAACTCTGTCTAGGAAAAAGAGAGAGAGAGAGAGAGATGACTCTGTGTCAGATACCAGACTAGGAACTGGGACATCAAACAACTACAGCAACAATAAAAAAGAATTCCTGCCCTTACAGACGTTCTACTCTGAGTCTGGATTTTTATGGCTCATAGACCTTCCCCAAAGCAATGATCTTTATTCGTTTCTTAACCTTCATAATGCACATATGATGCGATGTCCAAAGTGCAAGGCTGTCATTTGTATATGAAAAATTAAATAGTGTGTCCTCCAGTTTCTTAACACAGCCATGTGCTTCCCACCCAGCAAAGAGCTCCCTTCCCAGAGTTAAGGAACAGGTTTCTCTCTGAAGTCAGTGAAGGCAAATATATGTCCACAAGGCCCATATTATAAATAATTTTTTTTAGAGGATTCTATCCTCTTCATAAACAAATCCTACTCTTTCCAGACCACATTTTGAAACTAATATTCATTGACCAAATCATGGATTGGATTATATGATTTTATTTGGAAACAATGTTGGTGCAAATGAAATCAGTTGAGATGAGGTCCTGTCACAGTAGAGTGGGCGCCTACACCTATGTGAGTGCTGTCTTCACAGTAAGAGGGAAATTTGGACACAAAGACCAACAGAGGGAAGACGACGAGGAGATGATGTTTTGAAGGAAATGTTAAGTATCAGAGATGAGGAAATGAGCAGATGATTTCCCTACATATGTTTTATTTATTTGAAATCCTAGGACAATTGTTCATGGTCAGTGTTGTGAAGAAACACAGGAAGACCATCACAAGTTGATGAAGCAGTGATTGAAGTGTTGCATCTGCAAGTCAGGGGATACCAGAAACTAGAAGAGGCAGGCAAGGATTCTCTTCTATGAGTTTCAGGTTTCAGAGGGAACGTGACCTGCTAACATTTTGAGTCCAGGCTTCTGACCTCCAGAATTTTGAGACAAAAAATTTCTGTTGTTTTAAGCCACCCAGAGTTTAATAATTTGTTACATGTCTTCAAAACTAATACATCTTCCTACCTCTTTCACCTTTTCTCCTCTCCTCTCTCTCATGCCTTTTCCCCTTCCTTCTCCTTTTAATCTTCCTCTGCTTCTTCTTGTCCTGTCACTTCTTAGTCACCTTCTAATATAGATCCTGCTGGCAAGAATTTAAAAAAAAAAAAAAAACAACTTTAGTCACTATTTCTTCCAACTTGATTGAATTTCCAGGTCTGACACCTTCTTAGCTATTGCCTTGCAGAATCCGCTGTTTAAGTTTTTTAATAAAGATCCCTTCTTATTTATGAATGTCAAAGAAAGCTTAAATAGTTCAGAGACTCTCTTGCAGTCTATGGTATTACGAATCTCATGAACTGATGGAAAAATCTTGGAGCAAATTTGCTGCTCAGTGCAAAGATGCTGAAGCATCTGTTTCATTGGTCCTTTGGCATCTTTATGTCTTTGAGGACATGCAATCCCCTTTCTTGAGAGAATTATTACAGCACACTGCAAACAATTAGCAAGTCCTGGAACATGTGAACATGTGGACGCTTACCAATCCCAGGTAGATGGGGCATTTTCCCCCAGTACTCAGTGTCACAACTAATCATGTTTTGCCTCTCACAGAAGCACTGGGCCACTTCAGGAAGCAATTTTCTACTCCAGATAATCACACTGCCCTGCTGGCTATGCAAATAATCCAATATAGAACATCTTTCCTGAAAACCTTTTCTCAAGGAAATGTTATTTTAAGACTTGATTTTGTGCAACTAAAAAGGAACACTTGTCACTGCCTATATCCTTCTCTAAACACTTCGGCTTGCAAAGTTTTCTTCATTACTTTGCCCTTTCATGTCAGGAACAAAAAGAGAATAGGAAAAGGCACAGAAGCATTGGAGAGACCTCACTCTTTTTTTAGGTCAATGTGGTTTTAAATGTATACATTTTGAAACAAGAACAAATTATATTTTTAAATGGATATATTCTTTATTTAACAAATAATTTTGTAGTGTTTTATTATATCACTCCTAAGAACTATATAAGAGAGACAGAGCTAAAAACTGTAGTCCATTTTCTTAAAGTGTTTTGAGTCTAGTAGACGAAGTATACAGGTATACATATGGACCATCTCTGTGCACAGGAGATGCCGGGCAGTCTGGGTGATACACTGGCAAAATGTGAAGGCTCTGAAGTCAGATTTTCTATGTTTAAATCCTGGTTCAGACTTTTGCTAATTTCTAATCTTAAGAAAGTTATTTAAACAATCTAAGCTTTTGTATTCTCACTGCTAACTAAGTCCCCAAGTTATAGGGCTACTTTGAGGGTATTAAAAGTTAAAAATTGAAAATTAGCATAGTTTCAGATCCCTCGGGACCTCTTAGAAATAATGAGCTTTTATTCTATAATGGGAAAAGAAGTTGGGCAGAGAGACGAAACAAAAACAGCCTATCACAATGGGGATATTGGTGTGGAATGTTAAGAATCTGGAAGCTATTCAATTTTGGCTGTGTTGAGTAGCTACACAAATCTGTTTAATTCTCTCCTCAGAGACCAATTCATGACAACTACTAAAAAAGGAAGAAAAAAATAAAAAATAAAAAATGCAGGGTAAATGAAACAATGACTTAAAAAGAGGCAGTGACATTTTACCACCTGCCCTCTCCCCTTCTCTTGAGTATAAGCGGCTGCTCTGAGGAGAACACTGTGTCATACATAGCAATTACTTGGATGATTTCCTGCAGGGAGTTGCTATTTTTCTGTTGACAAAGCATGTGGAATTGATCATTTGGCATTACATCATATTCAATTTACTGTCTCATAACACTTTATTTGTTTTATGTAAGGAGTTGTGCCAGAGGGCCCTGATGATGTTGAAAATGCATCACTTCGGTCGCTCACCTCTGCTGCTAATGTTTTTGCTGCCAGCTTTTTAAACTTAAATTAATTCTGTTGACTTAGCTCTACAGAAGGGGTAGAAAATCTACTCCAAAACACAGATAAAAGTTGGAAGCTGAGGTGTATGAGAACTTACTTTGTTGGAAGTTGTGCTACCTGACTTGACCATTTGTGATACCAGATTTTGAACATTTGTGATACCAGGTTTTTAAAGAATAAACTTTCTATTTTAGAGCAATTTTAGATTAAGAGAAAAGTTGTACAAGTAGTTTAGTGAGTTGTCATATATCTGCCCCTCAGTTTCTCCCATTGTTAGCATGTTCCGTTACGCATGGCACATTTATGGCAGCTGGTGAACTTGATACATTTTTATTAACAGAAGTCCCCATGTTTTTCGGATTTCCTTATTGTTTTCTAATGTCCGTTTTTCATTCGAGGCTGTCATCTAGGATACATATTAGATTTAGTCATCATGTTTCCTGAAGCTCCTCTTGGTAGGGATGGTTTCTTATACTTCCTTGTTTATAATAACATAGTCAATTTTTTAGAGTACTGGTTAGGAATTTTATAGATTATTCCTAATTTTTAAACTATTTTTTTCTCAACATCCAGCCTTCAGGACCAGAGACCCAGACATCAGTGGCTTCATGAGCAGTGATGATAACCTACTCTTTCATTGTCTTCTCCAGCTGCTTCTCTATCCAAAATTGCTTCTGATCGTGTAGCACCTGATAGAACTGAAGCTTGGCTAGTTTTAGTGGGAGGCTAAACCATGACGAGGCGGAAGCAGACAGGCTCCTTACACATGTAGGCTTTGCCACAGGATAGAATCAGTTTATTGCCCAGGAAGTGGTGATGAAGGAGCACTTCTTCCTCAAATGTACATGGGTCCAAGTACTTGTTCAAGTTGATCCAGATATAGAGGCCAGGACCACGATAGAGAAAGGGGATCTCCAACTCCTTCAGCTTGTTAGCAATGCACCTGTGAGGATTCCGGAGCCGGCAGTGATTGGTGGGCAGGTACACTCTGTCCATCTATTCTCTGTCATGGAGAATGTCAACACAATTCTCTCACTGTACCTGTTGCCTGATGTTTCATTGAACTGAGCTTATTAAGAATTGTAATACTGATGAAAACTTATCAAATACAAAATGGTATTGTCCAGGGTATGCCTCTGTAAATACCTCACTAACTGAAGGACAAGTGAAAGTGATACCCCAACACCACATTCTTCATGTTTAGTGTTTGGGTTTTTACTGTGATATGGCTGAAGCCAGCAAATGTAGCCCAGACATGTTGCACCACCCCAAAACTTGTAGCCAAACTGAATGGGCTTTCCTCTAATAAATTCACCTGTGATGACCAAAACACGAACCTATGCATGCATTCATCAAAGCTGAAATATGTTTCATCTGGAACAAATTTCATACATGTCATAAGTGTGCTTACAAGAGGTCACAACTTGGAGAACTTGTCCATTGAGCCAAAATATGCATTGTCAGCAACATGCAAATGAGAAAATATAGTTTCACAGTGGTCACGTCTCATGGCACCACCTACGAGTACATTACGTACATCTGTTCTTTGTTTCCAGAACATATGCCTTCTATGACATGAGACACAACCACTCAGAAAAATCATTCCCAGAAAACAATTAAATCGGGAGCCAGTCAAGCTAAGATTCACACCCTTACTTGCAGCAAATAAGGCAGAGTACTTGAACTCCTTGTATGTGAGTTCAATGACCTTGTCAGGAAGAAAAGTTCAAGAATTTCTGCGGGCGTTTTCATTTCAATGAAGAAACCATTTGGTGGTTCTGCAGCTCTACCTGCTATGTACGGGCTGTGCAATTAGGTCAGCATTTTTCCATTTGTGAACATTTTGTGTCTTTTCCTTTGATGGAGGAGGTCGCTGTGCAGTAGACATAGACTGAACTGCATCAAGAGAGGTCATCTTTGGGTGTATATAAGGGATCACCTGAGTCAGACTCAGCATCACAGCCATCTTGAATAAGATATGCAGGTGCGCACAACAAAGAGACTGGCAGACTATGTGTTGTGCCACCTTCTTCATCTCCTGAGTCCTCATGACAAACAGGTGCTACAGCCTTTTCAGGTGGTTGTATCACTATAGTACTTGCTTCTATACTATAATCTGTCTCTATGAAGTCACTTATTTCATGTAAATTTAGGCTTCGAGGCATCTTGGGACTTGTAAAATGATTTCAATTAAAAAAAGAGAAAAAGATACTTTTAGTCTTTGGGGTAGGGGTTTTGCCCGGTGTAATGGAATGTGCAAAATGTCAAACCTGTAACTAACACAACAATAATAACTTCAGCATTTTCTTTTTACAGCACAATAGCATAACTAGTGGGGAAACAATAGGAAGTAATACTATATAAGATATAATGCAATGAAGTTGTATTTACCTATTAATGGTTTTTAAAAAATTTTTTTGAAAATTCACCTCACTTTTTGACAAGCTCCCAGCATTCCAGGAACTGTAGCAGTGACTGACTCTGTGCACCAAGTGATAACATGGACCCTCAGGAGAGAGACATGTATGAAAAATCACATCTCTGCAATGACCTTGAGCAGTAGGATATAAATAATTCCTATGCCACTACCATTCCAATAATAGAATATGAAGCATAAGTAAAAACTGAGATCTGGCTGTTGGGTGTGCTCAGTGCTCTGGGAATGGCATTGCTTCTCATACCAACTTTTTGCTGCTTGCTCTTCCTTATAATTCCCTAGGATCCCACAGACCCTAGACTGCCCAGGACCCTCTCCTGTAGTGGCTCTGTAACAGTTTGCCACAGTGCAGCAGGGCCAAACCATCTGTTTACCGCTGTCCCTACCAAAACTTACCTACCTGTGTCCTGTTCCTTTACTGCTCTTGCAATCAGGTTCCTAAGATAATTAGTTATCTGAAACTTGCACAGAATCTTACAGTTAATTTTAAATAAATGTTTGTTACATTGAATTGAATCTTATAATCTAATTCCCATTAAGTTTTCAAAAACTGATAATGAATTAGTGTCAGTACTCTCACAAGATAATTGAATTTTTGATAGAGAATTTCTGAAGACACATCTGTACTCTGCAGAAATGACACTGAAAGGTGGCAGCTGCTTAGGAAGATACCATGCAAGCAGGTAAACCTCAACTTAATGGGTTCTGACCAGCATTATGAACAACTTACAAAGAATACACAATATCACAACACCAAGTATAATTAGAATAAACACTGGGGAAGTTTCGTGTGTGTGTATGTGTATGCACATGAGGACTAAATTATAATGTACAACATCATCTCAGTTTGCAATGTATAAGAGGCTATTTTTCCATCATTTTATATAAGGATACAGAAGATATTAGAAATCACAAGGATTTCTATGCTAAGTAGTCCTAATTTAGCAAAGCAAATAATTTTAGCTATGTTTTTTTTATCATTTATTTAAAAATGTTTCACTGGTCAGTGGCTGGTCTGACTGGCCATTTGGCTATGTTGTGGGCCACTCTATGGATATGGAAAGATATCCAGACATAAGAAGAACCACATTGTTTCCTTTTACTCCCAAATGTATTAACTTCATTAAGTAGAATTTCCATTCATGTGTACAGCCAGATAAATTACAAACCAGTTCAGGCCAGAGGTGCTACTTTAGTCATAATATTAGTTCTGCCTGTGCAGCTTTAGTAAACAACCTTAGTTGACTCATTTGTAAAATGGAACTAATAATAGTATTGGCTGGTAGGGTTGTTGTGATAGTTAGGAACATATATTTTGGTATGCGTTCAATAAATTGTCAGTAAGTCTGTTAGTAGTTTGCAAACTATATATCACAACTTCTGAGTGGATTGTGTAATCAATTTAATGAGCTATCTGCAATATTAAAAAAATAAAATACATTAATATAGCATGACAGAGTACAGATAAGCAAAGTAAGTTTGATATCCAAAGCTTTGTTTTGTCTGTGTATGTGTAAATGTATATGTGTGTGTGGTACTAATTTATTAATATTAGGCAAAATTCATTTCTTATTGATGATCATTATCAGTAATATTTGAGACGTGAGACAGAAGCTTCTTCCCAGTAACTAAATTAACCCTTCCCACCTTTCCATTTTAAGCTCAATTGTCCCTTGTCCATCTTTTGGACAATATTCCTTTACCTGTCGGTCTGGGTTAAAGATTCCCTCGCATCATAAACACCTAAAATTGAATCAGTTAACAAAGATACTATTTTACGTATGTTTACATTATTGCTTAGTTAATAGCTATATCTCTTTATACTGAAAGTTTGCTGAATGTCATGACTGGTTCTTTTTGCTCACACTCGTATCCTCCACATCTAGCGTGGCACCTGGCACGTGGTAGATGTCTATTAAATATTAAATTAATGAATGTGTCCCCCATCCCCCCTAGCATCTTCCCCCGTATATTCAACCCTTAAGTCCTATAAATTCTTCTGCTTAATATCTCTCAGGTTTATCCCCTTCACTGCATTATTCGGGGATCTTAATTCTTCTTGCCTAGGCTTCAGTAATATTATTCTAACTAGCTCCTTATCTATGCCCTGCTGCTTTTCCTCCCACTGAATCCAATTAATTTTCTCCCTAAGTGATTTTTCACTAAAATAAAAATCTGATCATGCCACCCCTCTGCTTTGTATCTTTCAATAGCATCTAATTGCCCTTAGGAAGAAGTTCAAACACCTGATTATGCAGGGGGTACAGACATTCATAGTCACAAATGCCATTGTGCACATTTTTAACCTTATTTTCTTATAATTTGATTTAATTTTTGATTTTAAACTACATCTATCTGATTCAGAATCAGTTTAATCACTTTCAGGTAAACTCAGTCCAACTTAAAGATTTCTCAGTTAATTCATGTTTGTATTTCAGTGACATAAAGGATTATAAGCCTCGTCTTTTTAATGTATTTATTAAATTGCAATCCTTCTACTTTTGCAAACATAAAAGTTGAGTCTAACCTTTGGGAGATTACGTGAAGATGACAGCACTGCCTCAGCCAGTTGCCAGCACCATGTTTTAGGAGGGTAAACTTCTGCTTCTTGGTCTGTCTGCTGCAGATGCAGACTGGCCTTCTGGTTCTAGGTGTACCCTCTGATTCTGGGCAGGATGTGAACAAATCCATTTGAGGCAACTCACGCAGCCCAGGGATGTGACTTGGCTCATCAGCTTTCCACGCTATTCCAATTTCTAGAGGGAATTGTCTATTTCATGGACTTCTAAAGAGTGACCCCTTTTGGCCAAATTAATATTCCAAATCAGTCCCTGTAAATGTGCTCCGTGTCCTCTCTGTTTCTCTCTGCATCTCTCTCTCTCTCTCCTCTCTCCACCTCCCCTGCTTACCTGTTAAATATGACACCTAGTTCAGCACCTATGGGAATGGCCTTTTAGAAACTGAAGCCTACAAATGGGCTCACACTCTTCCCAAAAAACTTTTCTCAGGCATTTGACTATCAGGGGAACACACAGTTTATCTGAAGCGCTGCTTTTTCCTTTTTTCAAATTCAAGGCTCAAAGACAGGATTCAGTTCTGTATGTAAAAGCCCCCTATTTCCTTAGCTAGGTGCTCTAGAATATGAACTGACTAGTTTTCTTTAAAGATTATAGGTGCTTTAGCATGAGGAGTGGAAGGAAAAAATGAGCTATGCTCACTTACATCCTTCATTTCACCTTTGGATGATGACTTTGGAATTTATAAATCACAAATGTGTCTTTATTCATTTATTCTCCCAGCTCACAAACTTCTATCTGGAGGTTGTGGTCATACAGAGACTTACATAGAAACCTGGGTGGTTGGGGGTAGAGGTGGTATTTACTTTGCCAAGCACTCTCCTGTGCACTTTATTTTATGATTTATTTAACTGTCACAAGAAACTTCTAAGGAAGGTACAATTACTTTCCTTGTTTTACCAATAAGGAAACAAACGTCTGAAAGGAAGTGAAATAATCTTGTTTAAGGTTGCATAATGTATGGAAAGACCAAAATTTTAACCTAGAGATTTTTTTTTAACTGTATTTTTCCTTTGGACTTAAACTTATTTTCTATTTTAGTTTTTACTTTTTAAATAAATTATATTGAGTGCATGTGAGGCTTATAACATACCCCAATGGGATACCTATAGACAGATACCTGTGACTGTGTGAGACGATAGATGTGTTAATTTTCCTCACTGTGGCAGGTATCATCCTCCCAGTAAAGAAATGAACAAATCTGTCATCTCACGTAATTAATTTTTCAGGATAAGAACAGTTAAAATCTTTTTTAAAGAAAAATCCCCTACACAATACAATTTTATTAGCTATAGTTCTCACGTTGTGTATCAGATATCTAGACCTGTTCATTCGACATACCTGCTACTTTTTTTTCCTTTGTCCTATATATCTCCATTTCTTCCCTCACCACCCACCCTCATCTCCTACTAATTTTATTCTCTATGTCTGTATAGTTCATATTTGATCTTTTTTTTTGTTTTAAATTCCACATATAAAGAAGATCATAAAATATTTTTATTTCTGTGTCTGGCTTATTTCACTTAGCATAATGTCCTCGATTTCCATCCTTATTGATGTAAATGTCAGCATTTAATTTTTTTATGGCTTAGTAAGATATGTGTGTGTGAGAGAGATTTTATTTATCTCTTCATCCATCAAGGGATACTTCAGTTGTTTTCATATCCTGGGTATTGTGAATAATGCTGCAGTAAGCATGGGAATGAAGATACCATCATCTTTGGGTAAATACTCAGAAGAGTGATTGCTGGGTCATATGGTAGTTGTATTTTTAATTTATTGATGAACCTCCATATTATTTTCCACAATGACTATAGCAATCTACACTTCCACCGACAGTGTGCTAGTGTCCCATCCTCTTTACATCCTCACCAACATTTCTTATCGCATATCTTTTTAATAGGTATGAGGTGATATAGCACAGTGGTTTTAATTTGCATTTCCTTTACATTAGTAATGTTGAACATCTTTTTTATATATCTGTTGACTCTCTTTATATCTTTTTTGAAGAAATGTTTGTTCATGTGCTTTATCCAATTTTTAATCTTACCCAGAGACTTTTAATCTGGTGTCCTTGCTGCCAGTTATTTAGCTACACAGCAAATACCTGCATGATTTACCACAACTCCATATTTGGTACCAAAAGCTCTAACCACTGCGTGGAAGTTTATCTGCTTTCTCTGTTTCCCTTCTCCCTATCATTTGAAACTCAATCCACTAAATCACCTCCTCTGAAAGATAAGTTTCTTCTTTATCACCTATATCCCCTTCTCCTATAGTCTGACATGATCCTCCTAACTGATGTTATTCTTGGTTACTGCAGGCACTAGTGGAGTATAATGACACTTTAGTTATCTGTGTGTCCACCAGACCATGAGCTTATTGAAAGCAAAACCTATGTCTTCTTGGTATCTATACTTCAGTGCCTAACAAAGTGCCTGCCATATAAAGAGTATCTTAAAGAATTTATTTAATAGTGATGAATGAAAAAGTTTAAAGGCTGATAGTATTCTGCACTGCCTTAAAAATGGAAAACATGGAAGTTTTAAATATGCCTGTTTAATAATAATAATAGAAAAATCTTGTTTTAGTGCAAAGACCAGGTCTCCTGATGCTAATGAATTTCACTAACCTTACATAGCAATGTTTTCTCGCTTGTTTTCTCTTTAAAGGGAAAACATCTAAAAGAGTATGCATTCCCAAAGGTGTTTATCATTCATGGACTGTGAAGTTATTGAAATTCCTGTAAAGGAATATTCTTTCTGCTGCTTGCAAGGATTATCTGTAGTCTTCTTGGATTTAATCTATAGAATCTCAACAAGGAAAAGACTAATAAAGGTTAATGTAAATCACCCTATAAATCTGGTACTTAAGCTATAGTTATGTCTTTACATAACTATCCTTTGACTGGAGGTAGGGTAGCAGCCAGGGGGACCTGAAAAACTGAAACTGCCATAACCCTGGGCCACAATTAGTTAGAACATAACCAAAAGAACAAAAAGAGTTTGATGGTCCACAACACCTGGAACTTTACACTAAAAGTGTAAATATGAGTCATGCCTATTAGAGCCAGCATTCACATTCCCCAGACAAATGACTAATTTTCAAGGATGCCCACAGAAAGTGTCCAAGTCTAAAAAAACCCTGGAACTCACTACTAACCCATTCAGAAAAGACAAATGTGTCCTTTTTAAAAATGTTCCTTAGGTTGGATACCTAGTAAAGGTTAGCAGTTGATTTATTAAGGAAAGATAAATCAAGAGTCCAAACAAAATATTTGCAGAATGTCAGAAACGCAGAAGCCTGAAACTAATTACTTGAAAATAACAGCATGAGATTTGACCAAGAATCAATTCATTAGCATTCAGTACCATTGCTTTTGCATAAAGAAGGAAAATAAAACATGACAAAAAGAATAGAAATTTTCTGAGAGTGAATAAAGGAATAGCCTTTTCAGAATAAAACCGCATAATCTGCTATATATTTTAGGTGTGATTATCAAATGTTGATATGCTATTCAGCTTGCTAATTGCATTTCTGAATTCGGTGTGTAGAATATTAAAGGCATTTAAGAACCACAATGGTGGGGAACAGTTTCCAAGTGCTAACAGTTAATGTCCAACAATTTCAATATGATGAATTCTATCAAATTCTTCAGATAGATATACACCCCTCTAAATATATATAAATAAGGACTCACAGATTTAAAGACACCTTCCTTCTCTATTTTTATGGCAGCAATCTCTAGATGCAGATCTTTAATTTTATTTCAATTCATTAATGCTTTCAATCATCAAAACCAATTTCTAAACAATAAATTATACATGCCAGTGATTTTGCAAAGCTTTTCTTCTTTTAAATCAAATTTTTATGTAATATTTTTGACTTTTTGTTTTCAACTTATTGGAGGTGGTGGGGCGAATAAAGCCTTTAGAGACATCTTTAACTACATAATTGAGTCTCCTCAGTACCCCACTTAACTCTTGATTGTACACAGATACACATTGTTAACTGTTCTCAGATATTAAAGACAAAGATTGTGGTCCTCCTTTCCTATCTCCAAAAGTGCAAAGCAGATAGAGTGACCTGGGAGCAGGAAATTTGTGCTCAATTGATTGACAATATTCCTCCCCAAACACTGCGAAGTTCTGCCTATAACCTCATAAAATAACATTTCTTTCCCTGTATTTCTGTTTGTTTTTCATCTCTAGTATTCTTCAATTCTACTAATCAATCTTTAAACCACTGTATGTGACTAGTTCTCTAATAATATTAGCCAGTTTCCAAATATTTAATAAGCCTGTTTTCAAGATGTAGTCCACAGCAAGGAATAATGAGAATTATTTTGTGTTATAATCTGGGTATTAATGACCATCTGGGAAAGCTGATAGCCCAAGGAAATATCCTATGGTGACTTTATGATTTCTATTATAGCTCATTTACTTCATTTTAATTAGGTAAGAAAAGAAAAGAAATCTCTTTCCCCACTGTGGCTGTCTAAAGGAATAATAGTGCCCTGGGCAACAGGTATGGCTGTTATTATTAATTTGGCAACAAAAATAGGGTTCATTTTCTTAGAACTGATTAACTCTTAAGGGAGGAAGATGTTGAAAGTAACATACAATTGTCATTTTCCACTCTTCTAATTTATATATGTACAATACACACACATAGATACACACACAAATTGAACCAAAATAGACACACATCACAACTGAACCAATCTTTATTCATAAAACACTTGAGAAAGTAATTTTGAATGTGTTTAAGATTTTTCTCAGGAATAATACAGAGAATATAGTGGATGTTTCCAAACTAAAATTGTCTTCTGACATAATGTTATTATACAACTGTCCATATATCATTATATCACAATATTATCTTTCTGACAATAACCAAAGACTTTGTAAAAAATGTTAAGTGGATTACACATATCTGATAGAGACTAGATATAAAAATGTGCAGGTTTTCAATAAAATAAAATAAATGTGCAGGTTTTCAATTCTGTTATTTAGTTGGTTAATTTAAAATAAATGAATACTGAAAATTCATGTGTCTCAAAAATTCTTATTTATTATACATTATAACCAGAGATGGGACTTTTCAAAGCACACACACACACAAAAGAACAAAGTCCTTTGCTCCATAAAACATCAAAGGTAAATTAGAAATAAATAAATTGGTTACTAATGGGAATAGAGAAAATATTTTGCCTTGCATGTTAGAGCAGAGAGAGGTCATGAAAAAGATAAAACAAAGACAAGAAGGTTTGAAGAAAGGCACTAAACAGAATGTTTAATACAAAAGATATAGAAAAATTGGAGATCATTAAAATGAGACACTAACTGTGCAGGAAAAATGAATAGTGGGATATCATTTGGGAAATGTGTAAGAGATAAGAGGAAGAAAACAAAAGATTCCATTCCTTCACTGGGAAGCGCCCTAATTTTATGTCTAAGGGAACATGAAAACGGGGTTTTTAGTTTAGTCCCCTCCCCCCAGAGTTTTTCAAATGAATACTTCTCATGGGCACTACCTCATTCATCTTTTCTTACTTACTGTGTAGAATATAATTACTTCAGCTTTACTTTTGAAGGAACACGCTTACTGTCTGTTTTGATGTAGAGCTTCGCTGTAATTCAATGAACATGAGTTCTGAATAAAGCTGAGACAATTTGGTTCCATTTGCCAAAACACGGACAAGACTGTAAGTTTAGTTGGCAAAATATAAAAGGAGACCCAATATGCTTGTGTAATTTTTCTGCATGTGAACTGAAGTTTAGGGGGCAAAAATGAGCAGTATATCTCTTATGCTGGCCCATTTCTGAACATATATAATTTTGTGAAAATATACTGAGCTTTATATGTTTGGAGTAATTAGAACACTCTAACAAAAAATGTGTAAGTTCCTACCTGCTAAGTAATGTGTAACCTTTGGGAACCTCCATACACGTTTTATCCTTGCTCTCATTGATGAAAAAATGTTTGAACTTCCTGTTTAGAATACATTTCCTGGCAGTGGGGCATTCTCATGGCTTTCTCTGGAAGTGGTAAGATGCATTCATGTTAGATAAATATTATTTTTCAGAATCACCAAATTTACTTGAAGCCAAGTCTAAAAAGGTGCCACAGCTTTCACAGAGAAAGCAGGTATTCCAGAAAGAGAAGAAGATTTAGTATTTGACACATTGAAAATGAAAACCTACCCCATGATTGCATTAATATACACAGCTATGATTTAATTTAAAAAAGGAAAAAAAATAAAATGAAAACCTATGAAAGTATGTCTCCAGCAATAAAAAATGCAAATAAACACAGTTATTCAAAATATTACACATTATTTGTAATTGAAAAACCTCAGAAACAATCAAAATATCCATACCTTACACTGGATGATGATTGAGTAAACAATAAACACAATGTAAATGCAGCTGTAGAACAATGAGGAAGATTTCTGTGAACTGATATGCAGAAATTTCCAGAGAATAACGATTAAGTGAACAAAACAAGAGCACAAATGAGACACTGTATGTTCTCTGTAATGCAAGACAGAAAGGAATATAACAATATATTTACATACTTGTCTGCTCTTCTATGAAAAGAAAACTAAAAAAGATAAACAGGGATGAAGGAGTTTGTTTGCCTGTAAGTGATGAGTGAGAATGGAGTGGAAAGTATAAGAAACGAGAACATGGTGGATGATGAGAGTGAAACTCTCTCTGAATATATGTTCTTGGTTTGACTTTCAAAACCAGGTTAATACCATGAGATATTTTAAAAAACAATTTAAATCAATGAAGGAATCAAAATGTATTTCAAACACAAACAAAACAAACAAAATAAAACAAGATGAAAAAAAAACCTATCTATATTTCAAATAAATCACATAAACACATCCAAGAGGACAAATAAGAAAAAAACTAACTAAATTAATTTTAGACAAGAGTATTTTGACTATAAACTCTAAGTGAATTAAAACTGTACACAGTCACTGTATTTGGTCAATAAACTTGTTTCTCACATAAGCATAGGCTACTAATTCTGAAATTATGTATTAATAAAGTCTAAAATTGAATAAAATATGTGAATAACCACAGCCATATTTCTTACTGTTAAATTGAAGAGTTAAAAATAACCTGGCAGGGACCTTGTGGTCTGAGACTGGAACTGAAAGTATCAGGATGAAGTCATTGTCTTTAATACACATATAAGTAGATAAATGTAAAATAAATATAGTTATATGCAGGTTAATGTGTTTTCATAATATATTTTCTTAGTTCATTTTATTGGGAAGATCTAGAAACAATGACATACCAGCAGCAATGAACACATTTATTACCAAGACCATGATTTCTAAATGTCCTTTTCTATCTAAAGGAAATAATTCTCTGTGGGGGAAAATCAGATTTTGGAACTGATACAGGGAAAGAAGGTAAACTGGAACATTTTGTGATCTTGGAAAGTGAGGAAATCTCAAAAAATGATGGAGATTTCAAAGAAAAGAGAAGTCAACATGAAGAGAGTTCAATACCAGGAAAATTAGAGCAAGACAATACAGATAATCATAGTAATGCAACAGGACGTATACTCTGAGTGATTTCATTATTATAGCCCATACTCAAACAAATGCCCATGAGTCCAAATCAATAAACAAGCAAATGAACAAATAAGTGTGGGAAAAGAGAAAGTTCTCCAAAGGAAAAACAAAAACTCTTTAGGGGAAATAAACAGCACCTTAAATAAGGGACCATAGTTGATATCACAAGTAGGGAAAAATACCCACATGACCTACTTTCTGATCAAATACACTGAGAAAGAAAAAAAAAAAACCCTAAAATGTCATTTGTGGATTATTCCTGCCAGAAATTTCTAAATTGAATTTAATTATGAGAAAACATGTCAAACCCAGTTTTAAGGACATTGTACAAAACAATTGGAGAGTAGTCTTGAAAAATTAAAAAAAAAAAGACTTGAGAATTACTACAGATTACAGAGAGTAGAGTGATATAATCATTGTGAGATGCCAGATCATACCCGAGGCATAGGAAACAGGAAGATTATTGGGCTAATTAATAAAATTCAGATAAACTCTGCAATTTAGAGAGTAGTATTATATCAATAATATAACTTCTGATTTTGGTAATTGACTATGGTTATATATAATATTAATATTTGGGAAAGTTAGGTGAAATTTGCAAGGAAATTCCAAGTATTATCTTTGCAACTTTCCAAGGTTAAAATTATTTCAAAAGAAGAAATATGAAAGTAATTATTAATATTACCATACCATCTTCTCCTCTTGCATACACACAGCCACACATAACACACAGACATACACACACAATGAGACAACTAACCACAAGACATAAAAAAAAAGATCAACAGTTCTAATCTCTAGATCCAAATGCACAATGAGGTTATATTAAATATGGCAGAATAACGCCAACCAGGATTCAGTCACCATAGGAGGAAAATATGGTGTGAGCCTACCTTGTTTGAATGGGAGAAAAAGTTTCACACAGCAGACTCTGTAACTTTATATTTTAAAAGACCATATTTCCATATCAGAATTGTATACAAATATATACCATATTTGTTTTTCTCCCACAGATACTTTTAAAACATTACATCATTTAAAAGGAAAGGATAATGGTATGTTAGTGCCAAAAAGATCTACACTACATAATGTAACAGCTTACACTGAGCTAGAAGACCAGAGATTTTCACTTGTGACATAACAAGTTGCAAATATTTAGGGACATGTCCATTTATTGGCAACCATCGGACAAGGCAGATTAGGGGAAGTTTGCCCCGAAGTTGGAATAAATCTGAGAGTTTCAAACAAACATTCCAGATCCACACAACTGTTCTCTAAACTATAGGAGAAGTTTTAAAAAGATACATGGAGCACACATGAATGCTGAATATCTACATACCTGATTCAGAAATCAACACGGTGGATATGAAGTGAGTACATACAGCAAAGCCAAGAATACAATTACTGTCCCTGCCTGGATCTCCCCAGACAGGAGTAAGTGGATATGCACGATGACCCCCAGATGAGCTCCCATGAGAAGAGTGTGCTCTCCGTCAGGGCACACGAGAACAGTATTGCAGCTTTTCTTTCCTTTGATAGCATAGCATGCTTTAAATTTATATTTTTAGGAATGCTTTATGACAAATCTCATAAACAAGTTTTATGTATATATCTTATAAAAGAATTCGTACACATGGAAGTTACTGAAAAATTTTGTACTGGGAAGAATGTGATAAAAAAAGAAATGCTGGCTGGGTGTGGTGACTCACACCTATAGTCCTAGCACTCTGGGAGGCCAAAGCCAGTGGAATGCTTCAACTCAGGAATTAAAGATCAATCTGAGCAAGAATAAGACCCTACTAAAAATAGAAAATTTAGCCATGTGTGGTGGAACATGTCTGTAGTCACACCTACTGGGGAAGCTGAGACAGGAGGATTGCTTGAGCCCAGGGAAGCAGTGAACTACAGTAACACTGCACTATACCTGGGTGACAAAGCAAAACTCTGTCTCAAAAAAAAAAAAAAAAATACTGGTGATTTTGGGAAAGCTTCATTTCTTTTTCTATCTCTATTTGGTAAACTATGTGCATTAATGTTTGCACTTTGATACATGTAGATTATATTTCGATTACAACAAGGGAAAGTGTTTGCAATACTTTGGTTTAGAAGTTTGGCAAATCAAATATGGTTCAAATCAGATGACATAGGCCATCCTGCACAACAGTGTTACCGAGGTAAATTTGTCTACCACAGGTCTCTTTGTCAGGTCTTCTCTTCTCCCTCTGCCTCACAGAACTATGTACACTGTTTAAGAATTAGAACAATAAACAGCAGTGGTGGTGAACTGGTCTCTGGCCCTCTGTCTGGCTTCTAGCTTAACGTCATGCTTCCTGCTGGCTGAGAGCAGCATTGAGCCCAGAGGTAACAATCCTGGCCAGAAAGTAGGTCACAGACTTAAACCTTGTTCCTCAATAAGGTTGGGGACGAGGTACTAAGCTGGTCACAGAAATATTAATTGGAAAATATTTGCAGAAGTTATAGGAAACGTCCACACGCAGCCTCTACTTCAAAGAAAATGCATTCCAAAGTGGCCACCTGAATAGCTACGTGTGGAGAATGCCTTCTTCCCGAGATCACTGGGTCCAGCAACCTCTATATCTGCAACATTAATCTCTTTCCATGAGGCCATTTCTGCTTAACAGAAATCTATACAATACAAGGAGATACCCTTAAGCCTCAGAAAGATTTAGCATTTAAAGACTGTGTCTTTCACCTTTGCTTTTGACCCACTTATTCATTGCAAATAAATTACAAGTTCATACCTGTACATTTTCTCATAACTACTTGTTGAAAGGAGAAATCTATGTGCAACAGGGCGAGAAGTCTTCTAAGATTAAGAGGGATCCTCAAGGCAGGGCCAGAGAAATGTCTTCCCCTCTCAAAAGGAACAATTCAAACGACCCAAAATGTGGTATCAGGTGCTAGTCAAGGAGCTGTAAAGTTCTACAAAGGAAGGAAAAAAAAATTCAGTAAGATGTGCCATGGGCAGGCAGAAGGGGCCGATGGCTTCTTGGACCATTGGTGGTAGTTCATCTCTGTCATGGTGTGGTAGGGGGAGCCACAACACGGCAGACAGAGAATTCCCGGCCTTTCCCAACCATCCAGGGTCTGGCAGATGGAGGAATGGCAAGCCAAATTCACAAAATGTCTTTCTAGAGACTGGCAGAGACAGACACCTATCAGTGAGGCAGATAGGCACTGCCTGGAACCAAATTCTCAAGAGCTTTTCATTGGAGTTTTAGGGCTCACATATACAAAATGAAAAGGTGAGAGGTTAACAGTCTCATGTTTCAATTAAAAAGGTGGTCTTTTTTTGTTGTTGTTGCTCATTTTCCCTTTTTTTTTAAAATTGTTTCAGGTTAATTGAGGGTACAAAGAATTAAGTTACACTGATTGCATTTGTTAGGTAAAGTCCTCTCATAACTGGGTCCCACCCCCAAGATGTGTGTCATACACCCTAAATCCCATTGCCTGCCTTCCTTCCCTCTCCCCCACTCCCTTAGTCCTCTGTCCCCCACCTTAAATTGATTCAAGTTTTCCCTTTTGTGGGCATGTATTAGACTGTCTACTGGCTTCATATTAGTATTGAATACATTGGATCCTTGCTTCTCCAGTCTTCTCATACTTTACTAAGAAGAATGTGTTTCAGCTCCATCCAGGTTGATACAAAAGATATAAAGTCTCCATCTATTTTAGTGGCTGAGTAGAATTCCATTATATATATATATACTACAGCTTGTTGATCCATTCCTGGACTGGTGGACATTTAGGTTGTTTCCACGTTTTGGCAACTGTAAATTGAGCTGTGATAAACAGTCTAGTGCAAATATTCTAATGATAAAATGATTTTTTTCTTCTGGGTAGATACCTAGCAGAGGGATTTCACAATCAAGTGGAAGATATAATTTGAGTTCTTTGAGGATTCTTCATACTAAAGAGGCTGAATTAGTTTGCAATCCCACCAACAGTGTAACAGGGAAACTTTTGTCTTCTCTTCTCTCCACATTGGCACTAGCATCTGTAGCTTTGGGACTCTGTAAAGTGGGCTAATCTTACTGGAGTTAGGTGATATCACAGGGTTTTTTGTTCAAGGAAAAGGGCTATCAGAGTGAAGGACAGGGAAACACTAAATCATGGATCAAATAACACTATGTTAGGGACCAATGAGGGAAAGTTACAGCCCAGGTTAGGCAGCTAAGGCTGGAGGGTAATGGTCACCTGCTTTCTAATTCTATTGACATCCTGACCTGCTAAGCTGCTGATTTCTATCTAGGCATTTCCCATAGTTTCTTATCTATTCTGCTGACCCTCTCATCACCATAGGCATGCACAGAGGTGGGGGATGGAGTGGGGGTGGATACTGAGGTTACTGCCTGTGGGAGTCCTGGAATGCAGGCTTACCCTCACATCTCCATCAGGCACTCAATCTAGGGAACATCTTCCTCTCCAAAAATTCCATTTTAGGAAAGTAATTGGTCACATTGATACCAGAATTTTGCTCTTCAGTAGGTCCTTGGTCTCAGGAATTTGAAGAATGAACCCATGGACAACAGATCAGTGGTAAGATAGGACTTTTATTAGAAGTTAAGAAGGAATACAGAAAAAGTAAAAAGCACCAGAGCTTCTGGAAGGGGAAAAGAACTGAAGAACTCTC
>CAUYQV010154055.1:0-15678 GCA_963574575.1 Galagoides demidoff | reverse complement strand
GGGAAGCACCTGCAGCCTCCATGGCCCCTGAGTTGCTGCTGTCCCTCTGCCCAGTCCTGCTTCTCCCACTGGGTCACCAGTGTGGTTCCTGAGAGCTTTCCCAGTAAATTTCCTGCGCACACATCTCCTCACCACTCAGGTTCCTGGGACATCACCCCTAAGATAATCCCTTTTGCTTTGAACCCCTCATGTCTGAGAACCAGCAGGCAGAGACAGGTAGGCTTGTGGACCTGGGGAAAGGACGTCCAGAATCCAAGGAATTCTCTGATGCTTCTTCTTGTGAGTCCTTGCTAGTGACAACCCTAAATAGCCAGAGCAGTGATCACAGTCCAGCAAGAGCCAGGAAATCAGACTCTTCATGGATACAGGTCTCTGGTCCTAGCCAGGTGCAGAGGCTCACGCCTGTGATCCCAGCACTCTGGGAGGCCAAGACATGAGGATCCCTTGAGCTCAGGAGTTCTAGACCAGCCTGAGCAAGAGCAAGACCCTATCTCTTTTCTAAAAATAGAAAAACTGGCCGGGTGTTGTGCCGGGTACCTGTAGTCCCAGCTACTTGGGAGACTGAGGCTGGATGATCCATTTGAGCCCAGGAGTTTGAGGTTGCTATGAGCTGTGATGACATCACAGCACTCTAGCGTGGGTGATAGAATGAGATTCTGTCTCAAAAATAAATAAATGAATGAATGAATGAATAAATCCTCTGCAGTCACAGGATGAGTGAAATAATTTGACCTACAGATATTAATAATGCAGCCCTGTCTTGAGAACTCCTTCACAATAATCCTTTGAGGCAGCTGCTCTCATCTTCCCAGTCTTCAGAAGAGGACCTGGAAGGTAAAATGGATTAAGTTACTGGCTCAGTCCCACACACATGCACACCCACGCGTGGGCTCAGAACTCCAGCCGTGTCTGGAGCACCTGCCTCATCACTTCTGGGACTGTTGCTGGGTGTGGAGGGACACTGAGGCCCTGGATGCCATTTGCACACATTTAGCAAGCTGACCCACTATGGTGACTAGGTGAGTCTGACAAGCCAGAAGTGGGCTCCCTGGTCTTGGAAGCAGCTGGGCTTCTTCCAGCCCTGGTATGTGTCAACTTGACTCCCTAAGTTAGAGGGGCCTCTCTGGGGTAAGCTGGTCTGCAGACGTACTGATGTGACCCCAAACCATTAGTCACTCCAGTGAGGAACTGTGTTTTATGTACATCTGTTCTCAGGATTTCTTTTGAATGGCTGGCTCCTCGCCTGTATTTCTTTTTTTCTTTGAGTCAGAGTTTCACTCTGTGCCCTGGGTAGAGTCCCCTGGCATCATAGCTCACAGCAACCTCAGACTCCTGGGGTCACACGATCCTCCTGCCTCAGCCTCCTGAGTAGCTGGGACTACAGGCGTGAGGCACCACACCCAGCCTCCTCAAGTGTATTTCAATAAAATCAGGACTTACACAAAATAATGTCCATAAAAACTTCCTAGAAACACATCTGCAGCTGAAAGTGAATTTTGTGGACATGTTCACTGAGAAACGAAATGGGTCAAAATCTCCAGAGTAAATCATGTGGACTCCCAGCAAAGTCCACTCAATAAGACAGCAGAATTCTCTTCCTGTGCAAGTGAACTTTCCAAGGACAGCCTAGGAAGGAAGGGAGGAGAAAGGCAGGTGTGAGAAATGTGTCAGGCAGAGAAGGGAACATGATAGGATAAGGGAAGCACCCAATTCCCGGTCGGGGAAGTTGACAATTAGCTTCCTCTCTAGGAAAGGTTAAGTCTGCAATCAAATCTGTGATTTTGTTATCAGCTTTGTGCTGTCATCACCCCGCATGCATCCAAACTTTCATGAGAGTGTGGTGCTCTGGGAAATCTTACTCTGTTGGTGTTCCCAGGGACACGAAGGAGGGAGAAGGATCCTCAGGGTAGGGGAGTGGGTGGGGCATGGCCACTGGGGGCAGGAATCCAGGTGGATTGGTCAGTGCAGGTGGTCACGAGAGACTAGTGCAGACTGGGCAGCTCAAACTGCAGTTGACTTTCTCATCGCCCTGGAGACTGGAACCCCGAGACCAAAGTGCCAATGGACTGGTGTCTGGGGACCACTCCCTGCATCAGGTGGCCGCTTCTCTATGTCCTCACGTGGCCTCTCCTCTGCTGGATTAGGGGTCACCTCGTGACCTCATTCAACATCAAATACCTCTTCACAGGCCCTATCTTTAAATGCAGTGGCACTGGAGATTAGAGCTTCAACACATACATTTTGTCTCCCAGAAAACAGTAAGAAATAGCTTCTTTTCCCCAAATTTACCAGATGTTGTCCCTATGTGGGGACGGGCAAAATGTTTGGTTTTGTAAAACAAGGTGCTTCCCCCAATCATTCTTGGTGTATTACTGTATCAAAGTCACATTCCCAAGCTTCCAACCCATCCTCCAGGAATATTAAGATGGCCTATGTGCTGGCTCCCAGAGTCAGGGGAACGTTGACTTCTTCCAACTTTTACAAAGCAGAGAATCTTCTTCATCAAGTGGGAACATGTGTAACTCAAAGCATTCACAGAAACGCTGCACCATTGGAAACCATCTCAGTTTATCAATGGTTTAAGAGGAACTCATGAAGTGAAAACGGGCACTTGTGTGAGATGGGATCGTCCTTCTCCTTACAGATCAATGCATAGCCTGGACCAAAGGCAGACACGGCAGAGATCCAGTACAGCCACTGAAGGCAGCCCCAGGGCCAGCAGGCCATCCTTTGGGAAAGTGGTCAGCACCCTCCCTGGGCAACAGGCATGACCCACTGTGTTCTCAGAGTCAACCTCCTGCTGAGCAGAAAATGCTAGCTTCTCCCCACCCATGAACACAAGGCCTGTGGCTTCCTTTCAGAACAATTAGCATGATGTGTTCAAAAAAATAAACATTTGATTATGGTTACAATTTGTCCAGTGCCACTTCGGGAAGGGAATGCAGGGAAGAAGAGGGTTAGTTCAACACACTGAAGTTTATGAAGAGTAGCACAAAGCAGTATGGAGAACCCACAAAGAAGTCAAAATAGTTCCATTCCATCCCACAATCCCAGTATTAGGCATCTACCCAGAAGAAAAAAAAATCATTTTATGGACATTTGCACTAGATTGTTTATCGCAGCTCAATTCATAGTAGTCAAGATGTGGAAGCGACCCAAGCACCCATCAACCCATGAATGGATTAATAAACTGTGGTGTACGTACACCATGGAGTACGGTCAGCCATAAAAAGATGGAGACTTCACATCCTTTGTATGAACCTGGGTGGAGTTGAAACACATTCTTCGTAGTAAAGTATCTCAAGAATGGAAAAGAAAATGCCCAATGTACTCAGTATTAATATGAAGTCAGCAGATGATCTAATACACACCCACACAAGAGAAAAACTCAATTGAACTCAAGTGGGGGGAGGGCAGGGGAGGAGGGGAGAGAGACAGGTGGGCTCCCACCTAGGGGCACAATGTGAGGGTGCGTGGCTCCTCCTGTGTGAGGGACACAACTACAACAGGGGCCTCCTCTGGTAAATGAAAACATTGTCATCGTTTGTACCCTCACAAAAATTTATCCTGAGTAGTAAAATAGGATCTTCACCCAGAACTCCAAATGCACGGGACTGGGATTCAGACCCCCTGAGCTGAAGCCTTGGCCTGCTTCTTGCCATCTGTAGGGCTTTGGGTTTTTGTGCCTCCGTTTCTTCATGTGTGAAACAGGGATGATGAAAAATACGTCACAAGGCGACTGTCTAGAATAACACCTGTGATTGTCTTAACCAGTGTTTGATACTTAGATGATGCTCCCCAAAATGTCTGTCCTAACGGATGTCCTGTCTGTCCTGTTCAAAGTTCATAAAGTTTAAGATGGAGAAGGGGCACTTTTGGTCTTTATGCTGAGTCGTAGGTATAAACCACGCTTCTCCCAGGCAAACTGTCACAGTAACCCCCAACTACGAGATGAAGCTGCCTGGTGTGGCCTCCGTGGAAGGTCTGAGTGGGTCTTTTCTTTTCCTTTCTTGTGATACTTTACTAAGAAGAATGTGCTTCAAATCCATCCAAGTTAATACGAAAGATGTAAAGCCTCCATCTTTTTATGGCTAAATAGTGCTCCAAACTGCTTTGTGCTACTCACAGACTTCAGTGTGTTGAACTTGCCCTCTGACCAGTGGGTGGATTTACCTAGAAATTGGAATGAAGATGCCAGACGTGTAGCTTGGGTCATGTTAGGGGTTGACTGTGTCCCTTCCTCCTGCCCCCCAAAAGGTATGTGGGAGTCTCAGCCACCAGTACTCAGAGTGTGACCTTACCTGGAACTGGGTTGCTAAGGTGAGGTCCTCCTGGAGTAGAGTGAATTCTTAATGTGACACGACTGGAATTTTTAAAAGGAAAGGGAGATTCGGGCCCAGGCGCAGAAGGAAGATGGCCATATGAAGGTGGGGGTGGAGATTGGAGTGATGCTGTCATAAGACTAGGGATACCTGAAGCCACCAGAAGCCGGAAGAGGCAGGGTCCTTTTCCAGAGCTCAGGAGGGTCGTGTTGCACTGACTGCCAGCCTCCAGAGCTGTGATGCAGTAAACTTGCATTGTTTGAGGCCACCATCTGTGGAGCTTTGTACAGCAGCCTTGGGAAGCTACTGTGGACCAGACACGTGGACAGATACAATCTCTTTGGAAGGAAGTGTGAAGAATCCTCAAAGAGCTCAAAATAGCCTTTCACTCGGTCCTACTACTAGGCATCTACTCAGAAGAAGTGGAATCAACCCAAGTGCCTACCGACTCAGGAATGGATTAATAAACTGTGGTACGTGTACACCATGGAACACTACTTAGCCAGAGAAAGATGGAGACTTTACATCTTTTGTATTAAACTGGCTGGAGTTGGAGAACATTCTCTTTAGTATCACAGGCTTCGAAAAGCAAGTACCCAAGGTACTCAGACAGTAAACAAACTAATACACACCCACATGAGGGAAAAACTCAATTTAATTCAAGTTGGAGGGAAGGAAGAGGGGAGGGGGAGGAGGATGGGTGAGCTTCTAATGGGCACAGTGTAAGGGTACCTGGCACACCCCCTGGATGGGGGGCACCATACAACAGGGACCTTTTCTAATAAATGCAAACATTGTAGCCTAATCGTTTGTACCCTAATATTTTTTTTTTGAGATAGAATCTCTCTTTGTTGCCCTTGGTAGAGTGTCATGGCATCATAGCTTACAGCAACCTCAAACTCATGGGCTCAAGCAATTCACTTGCCTCAGCCTCTTGAGTAGCTGGGACTACAGGCACCCATCATAATTCTGGGCTATTTTTAGATATGAGGTCTTGCTCTGGCTCAGGCTGGTCTTGAACCTGTGAGCTCAAGCAATCCACCCACCTCGGCCTCCCAGAGTGCTAAGATAATAGGCATGAGCCTGGCCTGTGCCCTTGTATTGATCTGAAAATTTAAAAAAAATCTACTTGAAATTCCACAAAAAAAATATATGTATGTGTATATATAAATATATATATATATATACACACACACACACACATATATATATATACACACACACACACACACACACCAGTCCGACATTAGTGACCCTGGAGGCTTCAATTCTCCAGGGTGGCTAATGCTTGCAGTGCTGGGCCACTGGACCCTTAATGTAAGCCAAGGACCCCTTATAATTAAGACTATGGAAGGGTTCCCAGATTTTAGGAACTTGATGTTCTCTCAAAATTCACAGGTGATCTTTCTCTTTTTTTTGACTTTGTCACCCAGGGTAAAGTGCTCTGGCTCACAGCAACCTCACATTCTTGGGCTCAAGTGGTCCTCAGCCTCCCAAGTAGCTGGGACTGCAGGTGCCCCCACAACACCCAGCTAGTTCTCTTAGAGATGGGGTGTTGCTCTTGCTCAGGCTGGTCTTGAACTTCTGAACTCAACCTATCTACCTGCGTTGGTCTCCCAGAGTGCTGTGATTACAGACATGAGCCACCGCACCCAGCCTCACAGGAGATCTTGAAAGAAGTAAAGTGGAAAGCAAAAAAGCAAAAATTAAATAATAATTGAAAGAATAAATAAGAGATTTCTGAGCTGTGGCCTGAAATTTCAGTCCACTGGGAAGGCAGGGAGGAATGGCAGCAGGTCCCTGGGTGGGAGCCCTGAGGACACGCTGTTTGCAGACAGAGTCGGTGCTGAGGTGCTCACTGAAGCCGCAAATCTGAAAACTGCTGAATTCTGACGGAGGCGATGCTGAGGGTGCATCTCGATCTGTCTGAGCCTCTCTCACCGTGTCTCCTAGAGTTACATTCAGTGTATCTCTGACTCATAAATAACTTCGCCACAAGCCTTACAAATTTATGTACATAATAAAACACACCCGACAGTATTTGCTCTGGCGAAAACTCCATCTCCTGACTTTCTTCTCATCCTGAGAAAGCAGATACATGATGATGTTTATGCCTCACCCAGGACCCTGTGTCCTGGCACTGCAGGGACTAAATGAGTTCCAGGGCCACCTGTCAGGTGGACAAGAGTCTCCGCGTCTACTTAGCTCTTCATCATCTTTCCCACATAGAAATCGGATCACATCTGACCCCAGGACAGAATCCTCCCCGGGCCTGTCACCACACTGAGCAAACCACGGCCAGGTTCCCGCCTCCCTCTGTGACACCAGCGACTCAGTAGTCCATTCTACACACATTCATTGTCCCTTATTTTTTGATATACCCAGAAATGCCTTGCCTGCAAGAAAAACACTGGTTTTCCATCTTCTTGGAATTCTCTTGCTACAGATACTCAAGTGGTATCAATTTCCATTCTAGACAGACCTTCCCTGGCCTCAGTATACAAAATGCAGCCCTCCCTCTCTATATCCACAGAGCAATCACCACCGCCCGACATCAAGTAAGGCAATAAACAAGTTCACAGACAGATTTATCCCACTAGAATAATAATTCTTTTTTTTTTTTAGACACCATAAGTGGACCATTGTAGCATCATCATAGCTCACAGCATCCTCAAACTCCTGAGTTCAAGTGATCCTCTTAACTCAGCCTCCTGAGTAGCTGGGACTACAGGCTCCCCCCACTACACCTGGCTAGTTTTCCTATTCTTAGTAGAGATGTGTCCCTCTGGCCCAGGCTGATCACAAACTCCTGAACTCAAGTGATCTGACCATCTTGGCCTCCCAGAGTGCTGGGATCACAGGTGAGCCACTGCATCTGGCTAGAATGACAGTCCTTGAAGGGCAGTTGCTTTGGCTTGGTCCTCATGGCACCCAGGACAGTGCAGGCACCTGGTAGGGACTTTAATAAACAGTTGATGAATGAATGAATGGACAGATGGATAGATGGATGGGTGGAAGGATGGAAGGAAGGATAAAAGGACAGATGGATGGACGGACGGACGGACGGATGGACAGACGGACGGACAGATGGATGGATGGATGGATGGATGATGGATGGACAGATAGTGTATTAAGATGCAGAATCATCACTGGGAAAAACTAGCATCAGTTCTTGTCACAAACCCTGTCCCATGTAGCCTTAGGGCTTAATATACTGGCAACTCTGTGATCCTGGACAAAACTCTGCTACCCCTCACTCACTGCTCATTATTCACCACGTAAGGACTGTGCCCCTGTGACTGCCTGACACCCCCGCAAGGTTCTGGGGAGAGAGGTGGGCAGACAAACTTGATGTGGCCTACATGGAGCTCATATTCTATCAGTGACATAGTCAATTTACGAGGTCTGTGAATTAAAAAACAAGATATACCAGAGAAAGACATAAGCTACTTATAAAATAAAACAGGGATAGGAATGAGAGTGTCCATGCTGGGAGCACATGCTTTGCCCAGGATTCCTGGGGACAGGACAGTCTTCCCAAGGTGGAACATTTGGGCCTGAATGAGGAGCAGCCCGTCGTCTTGTGGAAAAACCTGGGCAGAGTGAAGCAAGTGGAGGAGGCAGGAATGAATAAGCCCCAAGTGAGCAGAAAGCCCCGTCCGGCTGGAGCACAGGATACGAGCAGTAAGAGCGGTCTCAGCAAGCAGCCAGAGGTTGGCATTTATGAAATCGAGGAAGGAGTCGTTTTAAATAGTGCCCTAATCTGCAAAGTGGGCATAAGCATGCTTGTCCCCATGGCTGTCATAGGGATGAAGCAAGGTGATACATGCTGTGCACAGTGTGAACGGGAGCTGAAATTCCTGCTCCAGCGCTGACGTTTTGCCAAAAATGGTGCATTGTCTTTCACATTTCTGATAACTTTTGCTGTCTGGGTGGGGGAGGCTGGGGCCTTTTTGCCAGGGAAAGAGATTGTATGAAGTCTGGCTGAGCGTCCTCTGCCCGGCCCTTCCTTGTCCCCCGTCTGCCCTTCTGTCTGCTTGTTTCCACAATGTTTGTTCTTTTATAAATGGTCACAAATGGAAACCAGGTGAGTGCTACTGGGCATGAATATTTCTGCTTGTTACAACCAGTTTGGGGGCCATTGTGTAGCTGCAGGAATTTTGAAAATCAGATTCTGATGTGATGGGAGGAGAGGAGAGATCATAAAATATCAAAACCCTCCAGTCTGAAGGTGGGGATTGGTGGGGGGCCAAGTTGCAGGGCCCCACGTGGCTCTGGACTAGTCTTCCTTTAAAATTCGTCATTGCTGAGAGAGACTCTGGACTCCCTTCCCTCTCATTATGGTGAACTTGGCGCTTAGTCTGGGTGATTCAAATGACGTGGATGCAGCAAGGGCAAGGCGTCAGGGATGTGCTGGCCTTAGGACTGCCCTTGGCCTAGCACCCAGACCCTGTCTTCCAAGGTGCCGCAAGTCCCCTGCCTGCATTCCGAGCTTCACCTCCCTGCCCCCAGCCATGCTGGCTTTGATTCTGCTCCTGACCACTCCAAGTCTGTTCTCTTCCTACAGCTTTTATCTTGGATTTTACCTCTGCATGGCTGGTTTTGAAGTCAGAAGACCATCCTGCCCGGTCCGCTCAGCCTTCCCCACGAACCTTCCCTGATTAGTTACGGTTTATCCACGATTGTGAGGGTGTCTGTTTCAGGATACTGAGGAGGTCATCACAGAGACAACAGGTGTGATATTGGTAAAGTAAAGGTTACTTTTAGGTTCTTTAAGTATTGTTACATTGTTGAAGGCTACTTTTTATGTTGTTCTCTATGAGGATTCTTTTATTTGTATTTATTTATTATTGAGACAGTCTCAGTCTGCCCTGGCATCATCATAACCACAGCAACTTCACACTCTTGTGCCTAAGCGATCCTCCTGCCTCGGTCTCCTGAGTAGCTGAGACCACAGGCACCCACCACGGCACCGGGCCAGTTTTTCTATTTTTAATAGAGACAGGGTCTTGCTCTTGCTCAGGCTGGTCTCCAACTCCTGAGCTCAAAGGGACAGTCATGGGTGGCTGAGCTGCCAGCCTGATGTCTGAGGTGGGGACAGTCTTGGGGGACCAAATCCTCTAACATGTGAGATGAGATGCTTGCTCCAGGCAGATCGTGTCTGAATTGAACTGGGTTATTGGACATCCCACTGGTGTTAGAATCAAACAACATTTATTGACTATCTGGTGTGTCCCTAGTGCTATTAAAACTGAGAAAGAATATATAAATAAAACTAAATTTCTGCCTTTGTTTGACCATTAGCAATATCCAAAATGTTGAGGGAGGGCAGAACGCGTGAGGCTGTGTCAGAGGAAGCTTCACTGTAGAGGCATGACTTGAAATAAATCAAAGTCTGGCTGGATTTCCAGGTAGAGAAGAGAAGGACAACAAAGCAGTAAGAACAGCTGTTAGCAAAGCACAGTAGCATCTCTGGGGAAACTGTCTGTGGCTGAATAAGGGTGTGGTCAGAGTGGTTGATGAGCTAGACGGGGGCTCCTGAAGGAAGGGCCAGAAGAGCCAGGCTGGACTTCATCCTGGGTGGGGCGCCCAGTTAGAGTTGTGCTGGACACTGTCCTAGTGTGTCTGCTCATTCCCTTTTACCTTCCTTGCCGTCCAGCTGTGGCTGTAACAACTGCCCCTCGCAGGTGCAAACAGCCAGGACATTGCCGGGCCCACACCATGCTTGTCTTTTTCTCTTTATGCTAATGCTTCTCTGATACTATCAAGGGTCCATAAGAAATAGCCTGAAAGCCTGCACGAGTGAGCTGAAATTGTGAGAGAATTAATGGCCTCACAGTGGAGCAACTGTTGGCCCACAGGAAACTGAAGACAGTGAGTAATACTCTGCCGTTCTGGGATAATTAGAGCTGTGTTATAAATGGCTCTTGGGAGGGTCTTAGCACATTCAGAATCAATGGCTGGTGTGGGTGCCCCAGGTTGGTGAACTGCCCTCCTCCCAGGGCCACATTCTGACTCCCTAGCGTCCTGTCCCGTTGTGTCTTTATGACGTTGGCACCTGTCTCAGGCTCTGCTTTCTAGAAGTAGCGGGCAGGGTGGGGGGAAGGAGGGTCTCAGGGTGAGCAGGAGGCTTCCTTGAGAGTCCTGACAAGAAAGTAGTGGGATTTGAGCAGGTTGGAGAGAACAGAGTTGATGGGGAACAGAGTTGTGGGGAATGGGGATTAGTAACGTCTGGAGTCAGTGCTGAAGCAGACCAATGTTCACAAATGATTCTGGAGGACCAAAGGGGAGGCTGCTTCAATGTGTCTGGGACTGAATGACACATTCATTCCCCCAATCCCACCCTCACAGGTCTTGCCTGTGACCAGGTGGAGAAGAACTAGGCACCATCCTAGTCTCCTGGGACTCACGAAGGCAGGCAGCTGGAACAGGAGTCAGGGAGTGCAGCGTCGGGGCAGACACCTCCCCACGTGACCTCTGCCTAGCTACACAGGTTAGAAAAGATTTAGATTTAGACAAGACAACAAAGTGTTTTGTTCTTAATGGTCTTACTGGGACAAGACATACATGGGCTATCTTAATTACAAAGGAACTTGATGTTATATTTAATGCCAGCAAGGTGCCCTTCCACAGGTCCTAATGAAAGCATGTCATCTGGGTAATGAGCAACTTGGTGCATGGCAGAGGATGGCATTTGAAAACCCACCAAGGTCTCGCTTCTCATTCTCCTATTATGGGAAGAAAACAGACCTGAGAGATTATAAAGGGCCCTGCCAAGTTTTCCTCCTACAATTCTGTAAACAACCAAATATAGTCCGTGTTCATTCTAGGCCAATTTATAAGCATTTTTAATTAAAAAAAAAAAAAGGTTCAGAACAAGAAGAAAACTAATGCAGAGTCCCAAGGTAAAGAAAAATGATCAATCCTCAAGTGAAGGGAAGTAATGGGTTCTTAGCGTGAACTCTTGTTTATACAAATCATAAAACAGAAGGATGCCCACTGCCCTCTTGAGGTTTTAGACGCTGTATTGCGCCATGTTCAGGGGCACACAGACTCGTGTGGCTTCCCCAGAGAGTGTGGTGACTGTCCATTTAGTTCTTAACAGTCTCCAGGCACTGGGTGCCACATCACTCAGCTGCACCCTGAACGCACTGTCCTTCCCTCTCTGAAGGCCCCTGTGCCTCTTCACTGCTTCTTGAAACTCCCGTCCACATGTATTCTGGAAGCTGAAGCAGTTCCTTGCTCCAGAAGGGGTAGAGTTGAGCACCCCCACCACTTCCTCCCACCCCGACATCTACTCAGCCCTCATTACTCAGACCGGAACGTATGCTGACCTGCCTTTAGTTACTATTACGGCGTGAGCCAGAAACGTTTGTCTCTCTTGCATTTTTACTGTACTGATATTTCATTTGTGCTATCACTTTCCTGAAGCTGTTTTCCTTTTTTTTTGTTTGTAAATTAGGTCACCTTTAAAATTGCAAGGGAGCTTACCCTCATGTCTATAGGTAAGACACCAGCGACTTAGCTGCAGAGATGACCGGACAATATTTGTCAGTCCCAGCAGGAGCCTGCTGCTTGTCAAAGGCTTTACGCCTGGGAATCACTCTCTTTGAGATTAGCTGAGGATGGAAACAGGTATTAGACTGGCTGGCACCAAACTGACTTGTTTTTCCTAATCAGGACTGAAGGTGAAAATCGAGCAACTTTTCACTGTGTTTCGATGTGACTTTTGCTTGGTCTGTGAGACACCCCCCAAATTCCCTTTTATTCTACCCAGGTCAGGGATTCCAGGGTCTCACACTTTGACAAACCCTGTCACCTGCACTGAGCTCCCCTGGAGCACAGTGACAAGTGTCTCTTGTATCTCGCTGTGCCTGGTACATGACAGAATAAGCATTTCTGGACAGTCAATGAAAATTTCAAGAAGCACTGTACTGAGAGGCCACAGATGCCACCACCATCAGTAGGGCACGAGGACAGCTGGATGAGTTTGGCTCTTACTCGTCCTCCCTGGTAGCACACAAGACACCTCTAACAAGAGCCAGCATACATTGCATGTTTACTCTGTGGCAGATGAGAGGTTAACAATTTGTACACGTGAAATAATTTAACCCTGTAAACCACCAGGAGGTGTAGGTATTTTTATCACCAACGATAAGATGAGGTCGTTGCAGCCCAGAAATCTGAAGTTATCCAGGAACATAGCACGAGGTCAGAAGAGTCAAGTTCAAGGTAAGGCTGGCTTATCTCACTCCAACCACATCGGCCTTTCCCCACACTTCCTCTATTTATGGTTCTTGAAGAGGCCAAGTGTGGGAATCTGGAGGGCAGGAGGTTTGTTCCCTGTCTGCTACTGATCCTCCGAGTGAATGTGGGCCCCGGTGCCCTCCTGAGATGAGGGCTGGTGGTTCTCAAACAGGGGGACCACAGGACCACTTGGAAACTGGCTATAAACAGCTACCCCAGACTGACTGATCAGACGCTCTGGAGGTGAGATGGGAGATTCTTCATTAAAAAAGAAAAATTCCAGATGAATTCTGAATGAGTTTCATTTTTCTGTGTAACTACGTACTACACATTCAGTCTTTAAAGCTATTTGAATGTGCTATTGTATAGTTCTATAAATCAGAAAACTTCTGATATCAGGCTAAAATCAAGAAGTTGAAAGGGCTGTGTTTCTTTCTGCAAACTCTAGGGGAAAATACATTTTCTTTTCTTTTTCTTTTCTTTTTTTTTAGCTAGAGGCTCACTCTGTCACCCTGGGTGGAGTGCTATGACCCCATACTCACAGCAACCTCAAACTCCTGGGCTCAAGTGATCCTCCTGCCTCAGCCTCCTGAGTAGCTGAGACTACAGGCACCTGCCACAATGCCCGGCTAGTTTTTCTATATTCAGTAGAGACGGGGTCTTGCTCTTGCTCAGGCTGGTCTCCAACTCCTGAGCTGAAGCAATCCACCAGCCTCAGCCTCCCAGAGAGCGAGGACTATAGGTGTGAGCCACCGTGCCCAGGCAAGAATACCATTTTTCTGCTTACTCAGGTGTTGGCAGAATCCAGTCCCTTCTTGTTGTGGGACTGAGGTCTGTGTCTCTGTGCTCCTGGCCAGCTGACGGCCCCTTTACCTCCTGGAGCCTCTTCCTGGGTCCTGCACTTGGTCTCTTGTGTCTCAGAAGCAGCATGAGGGGTTGAGTCCTGCACACATGGCACGGGTCTCTCTCTGACCTCTCCTATCATTGCCTCTCTTGGACCAACTCCTCTTTCTCCCATTTGCTCGTAAAGCCTACCTGGATAATGCAGAACACTGCACCCTTCCAGGTATGTAACCTTAATCATATCTGCAAAATTTCCTTTTCTCAAGGAAAGTGACAGGTTCAGGGATTATAATGTGATCATCACTGTGGGCCATGATTCCACCCAGTTCAGATCCCAAGCTAAGTAGTGAAGGAGCTAAGGAAATTCCACCCCAAACATGACTACTTGGCATAAAGAACACTTTGAATTAAAGGTCACTATAATCAGAAAGCACTGAAAGGGGGTTTCCCTCTGTCTGCATAAAACCAGACTGACCTGACCAGGGGGGCAGCTGACCTCCTTCCCTCCCCTGAATGCAGCAGGCCTGCCCCAAATCATTTATACACAACACCTGTCTCTCAGGTTAATTTACAAGTCAGTCTGTTCACCCTCCCCAGCAGCACCTGCGGCACCCACACTCCACTCTCCTTCCTTCTAAAAGGCATCTGTAAAGCTGTCTGCCCATCACTGAGACACTGGGTGGTCACTCTGTCTGTGGTTCCCCTCATGCACATGGTATTTGGAGATAAACATTCTCCTATTAATGTGCCTTAACTGTGAGTTGATCTTTCAGTGAACTTTTAGGGGGAAAAGGGTGAGTTTTGCATGACCTCTGCAGATGACACGGCTAAGCCAGTGTCCTGAATCACCTCACTGGGGACTCCCTGTTACAACCCCTTCCTGTGAGGCTGAGGAGCCAATACCAGGAGGGAAGGAATGTTTCTTTTTTTTTTTTATTTTATTTTTTTTAATTTTTTGGGGGGGAAGGAATGTTTCACCTGAAATGTGCATTTGCTCACACTTTGAAAACATGACGGCTTAAATGACCTGGTGGTCCATTCCTAGGGATGTCTGCAGCTGATCGACAGTGAGGCGTGAGTGGAACTGGCTTATTGGTGAACAAACTCATGACCTTATCTCGCCTGGTTCATAATTTTGTACGTCCTTTAACTTTTACATCTAGATGGTGAGGAAATCAACTCTTTAAAATCCCAATGTTCAATGGGATTTAAAATCCCAATTTTAATCCCAAACTGCGTCCGTAGCTCCACGGGTAGGGCGCCGGACACATACACCGACGCTGGCAGGTTCAAACTCAGCCCACACCAGCTAAAAAAAAACCAAACCAATGACAACTGCAACAAAAAAATAGCCAGGTATTGTGGTGGGCACCTGTAGTCCCAGCTACTTGGGAGGCTGAGGTAAGAGAATTGCTTAAGCCCAAGAGTTTGAGGTTGCTGTGAGCTGTGATGCCAAGGGAGATAGCTTGAGACTCTGTC
Source organism: Galagoides demidoff (assembly GCA_963574575.1). Taxonomy (NCBI): domain Eukaryota; kingdom Metazoa; phylum Chordata; class Mammalia; order Primates; family Galagidae; genus Galagoides; species Galagoides demidoff. The sequence continues at coordinate 787 of CAUYQV010154055.1, read as the reverse complement.
TCTAAATAAATAAATAAAATCCGTCTCAGGCTCCCACCCCCAGACTCTGGAGCTGCAGACCAGCTCACCTCACTGAACCCTTTCCAGAAAATTCACAGCACACATTTTCTCTAAAGCCACGCTGAGAATTTCCCCCAAGGGCCTGCAGAGTCGTGGTTGCACCGGTTTAGAGGCTCCTAGAGCTGGCAGAGCTGTCTTCCTGCTAGGACAGGTTACGTGGTCCCCTCTCCTGCCGAGGGGCTGACTCCAAAGTGGTAGCCACATTTTTCCTTGGTGGTTTAGACGTTTTTCTTGAAGGTCATGACCTGAGAGCAAATCATTAACTTGTGTTGATTTTAGCCTCTCTTGTGTGGATCATGGGAAGTGGAGCAGAGTGGATGGTTTTAACTACCTCCCCCCCACGAAAATTTTTTTGACTCTTTAATTGGGGAAGAAAGGATCCAGTTACTTTAAGAAACAGTCACACAGGCTCCCACAGTCAATGCTGTTTGTCACTGTGAGTGACATTTCTTTAAAGCTTTATTTGTGAAGATTTAAACTTGGAGATTGGAATGAAGGAGGCCAAGCCAAGGAGACCCTCTGGGTGTAGACTGTCCTATGAAGATCCTTTCTCCCTTTAGAAATAAAGACAAGAATGTATGAATAATTTTTTTTTTATTAATTGATTTCTGTGTACATTGATGCCAACATGGGGTACATTGTGCTGTTTCATATACAATTTGAAACATCTTCATTAAGCTGGTTAACATAACTTTCATATCATTTGGTTAATCATTGTATCAACACA
>CAUYQV010154054.1:0-20848 GCA_963574575.1 Galagoides demidoff | reverse complement strand
AACAATCTACATTTATTCAAATACAGTTAAGTCATCTTCTTCTGGAACCTGACAGGGGGAGCCGACCTTGTTGGTGGGGCTGGCACTAGTGATGCGTGAGCTCCTTTCCCCTAGCTGTTCACACATGAGCAATACGATGCCTGTGACTGTGGTTACCACATGTTCACCCGCACAAGGCTAACTCCTCGGAGAAAAGAGCTGTGGCAGATAAAAGGTATTCCAGTCTTCCTTACCGCACCACACTGAAATGCAGGGTGTGGCTATGCAGTGTATCTGCATAGCCGTGCCCATCACTAGGTCTTATTATCGGGCTAGGGCTTATATTTAACAAATGCATAGAAATCCTGCTAGGGCTTATTTTTTGGGTAGGTCTTATTTTGGGGGAAACATGGTAGTAGTAAAACATTGGTCAGCTTGGTAGCTCACACCTGTAATCCTACTAAGGAGGCTAAGGTGGGCAGATCATCTGAGCTCAGAAGTTCAAAACCAGCCTGAGGAAGAGCGATACCCCATCTCTACTAAAAGGAGAAAAACGAGCCTGATGTGGTAGTACAAACCTGTAGTCCCAGGAAGCTGATCCAAGAGGATCACTCGAGCCTAAGAGTTTGAGGTTGCTATGAGCTATGATGCCACAGCACTCTACCCAGGGTGACAGAGTAAGACTCTGTCACAAAAAAATAAAACAAAACTAGAAAACACCAAAGCCATCATATTACTGACAGGGAAACTGAGGTCTAGAGAGGGAGATGACTTGGTTAAGGCCATTCATCTAACTAGAGGCCTGACCAAGTCCAGAACCCATTTCCTCAGTGCTGTTTCTAAATCTTTCCTTGGGCATGTGTTCTCTCTCTTCTACCTGAAGGACAAACTCATGTACTGTGCGTAGCACATACCTAGGAAACTTTATGGAGAAATTAAACAACTTGGAAAACTGATCAGGAAGAAAAGAGGTGGAGGTGAGGTGGGGTGAAGATCTCTACCCTGGTTAGAATATTACACACCAAAGAAATGAATTAAAACACAGCAAAGCAAAGCAAACAGCCTGCAGTGGATAATGGCTAAGAAGCCAGGGAATTTATACCAGCAGCCCTGGCTGAGTGTGTGGATAGGAAGCCTTTTGTCACTAAGGCTGCAGGGTTGAAAATTGAAGGAAGGATGTTAGGCAAATTGTGACGGGGGTTGGGATGCAGTTACAGCCCCTGGGCTTATTGTCCAGAGGAAATAGATCTCCCCTGTGGACAGAGAGGTGGAAACTGAGCAAGTGAGTTGAGAGGTTGACATCATCAGGCTGAGCATTGGATTACAACAAATGGGGACTTACTTGGCCCAAGACGTGGGAAACACCCACTAAAACCTCGAAGTGCTTTTCATTTAGAAGATACGGGGGAGAGAGGGGATAGGAGAGAATCCTGCCCGTACCACTGGTCTGCATTGCTAACCTTGAATCCTGGTTTCTTAAATTCCACCTCCACTCTGACTGAGGACCTCTGGATCTTGAGGAAACTTTGCTCTTGTAAGTAGAACTTTACTCTCCTGCCCTGCCCCCCACCTCCAGGGAGAAGCAGAGCGTGGAGGCAGAGCTCTCTGGAGAGCTTGCTTTCCAGCCTGTTGGTCACAAAGTGTCTATTTTTATATTATGATATATGTGAGCTTGCTCTGAAAATTATGGCTTTGTCTGAAATTGCCTAGGGCTGGACTCAGAGCCTCAAATCTCACAGATGGGCTCCATTCAAATGCTGTTTTACTTTTTTACCCAAAGAACTTTGGCAGAGTATTCGGGAGCTTTTAAAGTAGCTCCTTGTTCCAAATATAGGTGAAGAAATAAATTCTCCCTTAGAAATTGGTGTTTATAAAAATGTTTGTTTTTTTCTGATTACAAAGGTGGTAGAAAACAATTTTAAACATTTAAGAAAGAAATGTCTCTGAAAGTGAAAATTCCCTATGATCTTCCCTGCACAAATAGAAGATTCGTATGTTAACTATCAAATACAGATATGGCTGGATATCATGAAGTTACCACATACGAACTCAATGCTGCAGTAGCTGTGTGCAGACTCCTATGGAAATCTGTAACTATGGATTTGTGATCTATTTCTTTTTTACATGTGATATTTATGCCTAGATATATCCTACATATAAGCAGAAGGTGTAAGCCCTTAGGTGTTTTATTTGTTGGTACTTGTTTTTAGGATTTTAAACTAAACAAAGGCCATTCATTCTATTCTGTGTAGAGGGGAAGGGAGGGGGATCCTTGTTGCTTCCATGTCCCTTTTGGGAGAGTCTCTGAACTAAGGGTTCTCAGGTGGCTTGAGATGGCTTGCAGTGTGCTGGGGCCTGCCTCCCCTGTTAGCAGGTTAAATACAGGGTAGCCATAAAGTTCATCTCCAATTTAAAATTGCATGCGAACTTTTGGGCCATGCTGTATATTTGAAAAGTTAAAATTAAAGGAATAACTTGGGCTTTATAAAACAAAAAGCCATCGTATACGCATAGTAGAATAGACACCCAAGGAAACGGTGCTCCTTAGGCAAGTGTTTTATTCTTTATGGGCCTCGGTTTCCTAATTTATACCTAAATGAGGGGACAACAATAAATCATCTCTATATTTCCAAATTCAGCTTGGAATTAACTACCCATATTCCTTTTCCCATTGTGGGAAACCCCTTATGGCTTTAGGAGCAAGTACCCTAAGTTTTCAGTATTCTAGCATGGCTAAAACCTGGTGCCTATAGGACAATTAAAAGAGGACATAAAATAGGCAACACTGAGTTACTTCTGAGTTTTTTATGGTGTTTTAAAGATTTGGTATTCTTTTTTTTTTTTTTTGGAGACAGAGTCTCACCTGGTCACTTCTGTAGAGCACTGTGGCATCATAGCTCACAGCAACCTCAAACTCCTGGGCTCAAGTGATCCTCTTGCCTCAGCCTCCTAAGTAGCTGGGGTAGATGGGTCTCACTCTTCCTCAGGCTGGTCTTGAACTCCTGAGCTCAGGCAACCCACCTGCCTCGGCCTCCCAAAGTGCTAGGATTACAGGCATGAGCCACCATGGCTGGCCTGGTTAGGTTTTCTTGAAGAAAGAAAGTCTCAGCGTGTGTGTATGTGTATGTACATACCCATGTACTCACAAACACGTATATAGTTGGGGAGAGAGAAAAAAGAATTGACATACTGAGCCCCTCTGAAGTGCTAGGTCTTATGTTATGCCGAACCTTTTATATAACGCTAAAGGGTCAATAGTGCCGTTCCCTGACCCCATTGACTGAGGGTAAAGCGTATGTTCCCATATAATGCTTAACTCCATCCTGGCATTGACCTGAATCATATTTACATAATTCTTTCCATAACTTCAATTTTCTGTGTCTTTCTAGACCATCTGTGCCCTCTGTGTGCCTGCCATCACTATGCCCCATTGCCTAGCAGGAAGCCTGGCACATATGTACAGAGGAGACACGGCTTACTCAATTTTCACTTAAAGACCTAGTTCCTAGTTTGGCAAGGGAGAGGGAGAATAGAAGGGGAAAATTGCTTTATTTGCCTCCCTCCCTTCCTTTAACCCAGACACATTCTCCACTGCTGCAGGGAAATGATGGCCATAGTCAAAGTGCAAAGAAAAGCTAACGAAGTCAGATCTTGAATCTCAAATTGCCAAAGTTCTAGGTCTTGACACAGATTAAGGGCTTTTTATCTTTAAATGCCACCAGAGAACCTGATCCTTAGGAACATGCTGTACTCAGAAACAGGGTGAAATAAGATCCTGGTTAACAGGAGGGTCCTCAGAGCCCCTGGGTATGTCTTCAAGCTACAGTCTTGCCCTGCTGCAATGCCCACTGAAAGTTGACTGTCGCTGCCATCAACTACCCATAGGCATGGGCAGTGGCAATGCCAGGGGCACCTCCTCCACTTTACCTCAGGTCATAAGACTTTGGATAATCAAAAGAGACATCCCTTTTCCTAAGATGGTGGTGAGGAGGTGATGTTCTGGAAGGAAGGTACCTGGACTTTCTGGTCCCTGCCAGGAGTTAGGGGATTGGAAATGTGGTAGAATGCTTCATACCCATCAATCCAGACCTGCATGTACCAGCTGAGGGTGGCTTTGGTGGCTTTTTTTTTTTTGAGGCAGGGTCTTACTCTGTCCACCAGGGTGGAATACAGTGGCATGATCATAGCTTACTGCAAGTATCTGTGACTACAGGCATGCATTACTGCACTCTCCTTGAGGCCCCTGAACTTTCTACCACACTGTACTGCCTTTTTAATATAGCCTCCCTGGATCTCAGTTTCTCCATCTGTTCAATGGGGAGGATTGAACTAGAGGCAGAAGTCAGAGGATGGTTTTATTTCTGATCTAAAAGCCTGCAGATGAGCGTGTTCTCCAGTTCCTTGCCATCTGTGCCACTCCTCTGCCCAGTTGGTTGTGTTCTCTAGTCTCCTGCCTGGCTGCTGGCCAGACATTTTCAACCCTGGGGCTGGTTGGCGTCCACGGTCTCTGTCAATTAGAAAATGTAGGGTTCATGGGTGGCGCCTATAGTTCAGTGGGTAGGGTGCCAGCCACATACACTGAGGCTGGTAGGTTCGAACTCGGCTGGGGCCTGCTAAAACAATAATAAGAACTGCAACAAAAAAATAGCCAGGTGTTGTGGCAGGCTACTTGGGAGGCTGAGGCAAGAGAATCTCTTGAGCCTAAGTGTTTGAGGTTGCTGTGAGCTATGATACCATGGCACTCTACCAGGGCAACAGCTTGAGATTCTGTCTCAAAAAAAAAAAAAAGTAGGGTTCAGTGAATAGTCAGTGGGGACAGGTAAGAGCTCTGCCCTCACCAACTCCCAGCTGAGAGATTCTGGTCAGGCTACCTTACCTCACATAAAATGGGGGGTCACAGCCATACCTACTTCAGAGGGGTACCATGAGGGTAAAATGGGATAAAGCTTTATAAAGCTCTTAATGGTTTAAAAAAAAATACATGCTCAGGATTAGCTGCTTTAAAATTCCCAGAGAGAGAATGTCATCCAGCGCACACCGCCATCTGCCCCCTCAGTCCGAGGCTGGCATTTATGTGAGGAACCTCAAGTCTTCTCTGAGCTTATCAATTCTGAAACTCCTGCGACGGACTGTAGCGCTGCCAGGTTGTCTCCTTAAACCGAGCTTCATCATTATTTCCTGTCACCCAGTCAAGTGATAACCAAATTTCAAATCAGCCAGTCAGTGCTGAGGCCAAAAGCAGATGTGGGCGCAGTTATCCCGGGACCAGAGGACTTTGGCCTAACTGCTTAAAGAAGAAGCTGGTAGCAGGTACTGTGTGTGACAGACAAGAAGCTGAACTTGCCTGAATAACTCTGCTGAGTGTTTTCACAAGTGGTCAGAAGCAGTTTTGAAGTGGAGACAGAGGTGGAAAAATCTAAATTTCTTGGAAACAGATTATTAATCATGACTCGAAGCTGAGCCCATTACGTCCTGGAAATCCTTCAGAAATGGCAAACTTTGAGCACTGTTCTTCAAAGACTAGTGTCTGTGGAAGTTGCAGTCAGCTGCTGTGCCGATTGATTCTGCAGATGGGCATGCATCCATTCCTTCTGGAGGAAGCCAGCATTTCCTACCGTCAAAGGAATCCTCTTTAATCTCCCACAAAGTAATAGCTCCAGTTTGGCTCTTCAGAGCTGAATAATGGACATTCAGGGAAATAAAGTCAGGGTTTATTATGTCCCAGGGATCTAGATCAGTTACTACGTTAGTCCTTTATAGGTGTGGTCTATAATATTCACTGAATGTATATTGAGTACTGTCTAGTCCTAGCACTCTCTGGTACTAAGCCCAGGGTTAGAGGAACAGGGTGTTAGAGGCACAGCGCCTGGCTGCATGGAGTTCTTTGTGCATCAGAGAAGATAAGCAGGTGGATGAATAATTGTAATGACCCGTAGTGAAAAGTACTATGAAAGAAGTATGCGAAAGTGCTACAAAGTGCCAGCAGTGAATTAGCATCTAATGGAGGTCCTGAACTTGAGCTGGGCTGATTACTCCCACACTCTCCCTCTAGTTCTCAACTCTGGGAGCTTTGCCAACGTTTGCATTAGAGAGCAGCTGAGAGCTGTCCCTTGCACAAGCTCATTCCTGGCACCTTCCTATTCCCCAGGGTTTCAGAAGGAACTGTAGGGGCCCCCCCACCCCCCCCAAGAAGGCTTTGAATCTGGAGTCCCTCCATGTCATAAGGAAACATAGGGATAGGTGATTTTGTAGTCTAAAATTATCCCTAGATTTTCTTTTGGTTTGTTTTTATAATATTTATTATGAGTTTGTTATTTTTTCCTGATTACAATATTAGAACATGTTTGAGGAAAGAAAATCTAGATAGTGCAGAAAAACATGCTTAAAATACATCAGTGAGTGATTTGACTTCTCTGTTTTTTGGGTTTTTTGTTTTGAGATAGTCTCACTTTGTCACCCCGAGTAGAGTGCTGTACCATCATAGCTCACAGCAACCTCAAACTCGTAGGTTCAAACCAGCCTCCTGCCTCATCCTCCCATGTAGCTGGGACTACAGGCACCAGCCACAACACCCAGCTATTTTTAGAGACAGGGTCTCACTCTTGCTCAGGCTATTCTTGAACTCCTGAACTCAGGCAAGCTACCGGCCTCAGTCTACCAGAGTGCTAGGATTACAGGTGTGAGCCACCACGCCCGGCCTACTTCTCTGGTTTTTAAATAGGGCTTTTTGCTCCCTTCACAAACACCATATATACTCACACACACTGTTGCATTTCAAGTCTTGCTCTCATTTCAATTTCTCCTCATCTCATGTGCATATCTCAAAAGTTCTTGCATTCCATACTGCAGTCACTAGTTAAGAGGAGCTACTGTCTGCAGTTGGTCAGAGGCTGCAGCCTTCACTGGTGTTTCCGAGACTGTGTGAGCATATGAATTCACATACTCTTAATCCTTTATGTGTCAGATGTTATGCATGGTGCCATGGAAAAAAAGATCAAGGTAAATAAATCTTTTGTCTAATAGGAAAAAAAGACTCAGATAACTAACACATGCGATAATGTGCCCCAAGACAGGTACAGAGTCTTAGTGGAAAGCCTAAGTAAGTGGAGGAGCAGTAGCATTTGAGCCGAGGCTTTGATAAATTTTGCATGTATTCAGCCAATATTTACTGGGCACCTAATATCTTCCAGGCCCTGAGCAAGGTGATACGTAGACAGTATTAAATAAAACAGGCACGACCTGTAGTCACTTGAAGTTTAAAGGAAAATAGTGGTGTTAGGAAGTCAATAAGTAGGGGAGTGATAGAGGAGGAGAGAGAGGCTTCCTTGAAGAGGTGGTGTTTAAACTGGGGTGAGTCATTTGTGCCAAGAGCTCACAGGGGAGAGGGAGAAAATAGGGGTGCCGTGGAGCCGGACAGTTTAATGCAGCCTGGGAGAGGCACATATGTGAAAGGGCTCAGGCAGGAAAGGCAGGAAAGCTTGCCCAGTGTTAGAGAACCTGAAAGGAGGCCAGTGTGGCCAAAGCACAGAGAGGGAAGGAGGAAAGAAATGGGTGAAGGTCAAGAGGTGGGGCGTGAAGATGCAGGGTGACAGTGGTGTTTGCTACGTGGAGAATGGACCGAAGAGGAGAGTGGAGCAGCGTGAGGAGGCTGCTGTAACATGTGCTTTGTAAAAGACGAAGTCCTATAGAAGTAGGCGGTATCGTTATTATGACAACGGAACATGTATTAACAATGAAATAAAATAGAAGTTAAAAGTAAAGCATTCTCCTCCAAGAGAGTGGAGCGTACCTTCCGGGTAACAGAAATGGCAGATTCAGCATCGGTAGCTCTCCTTCAAGAGCCTGTTACGAATGCTATTCAGCTTCTTTTTTCTCTTTTGTTAAATCATTTGTGCTCCTTTCTCTTTCCATCAAAGTGATTTGAAAAACATCCCCATTTCACTTACCCTGACTCCAGGCTCATGTGATTCAGAGGCCAAAGCCTCTGGTTGGAATCCAAGAGAGCCCTGTGTGCGGACATGCTGCTGTTTGCAGGGCTCCACGCCCCAGCAGATGGTGCACTCCCAAGAAGGTCTGGAGTTGGAATTGAAGGAGGGAGGTAACCAAGGGCACCAACCTCCAGCCTCAGAAAACAGTCAGCAGCATGGGACAAGCCCACACACCACCTAAAAAACAGCAGTTTCAAACAAAACTTTGAGGCTTGCTTTTGGGTTTTGAAGGACAGAATTTATTTTTAAGTAAAGACTTTTTCTCCCTTTAAAAGTTGTAAATGCTTAGCATATAAAGTATACTTTTTCCCCCATGAAGCTTTTATTTATTTATTTTTTAACTCTGGCTTCCAACTATTAAAACAAAAGTGGAAGAACTGTTCTATTTTGATCAAACAATAAATGCAAGTTACTATCCCCTATAAAGATAAGTGGGTTGGGCGTAACATGGTTTACCAGCCGTTCTGTTTCTGCTGATAATGTTTCTTTTTGTTTGTATTTTATTAGTTTTTCCCTTAAGTAGTAGATGTGCTCCTTGTCACTAAGTAAACAGTTTGAAGATGTATAAAGAAAAAGTTATAATCTTCTCTGCCTCCTCCCTATTTCCATTCTTCCGTGATAACCAGCATTATTGGTTTGATATATATCCTTCCTTAACTTTCTCCAACCTCCTATTTAAATGAAGGTAAGGTTTGAGGGTGTGTGTGGCTATTTGTTTTGTCAAAAGTGGTACCATTAATCTGTAGGTTTTTCCCCCACTAAATAATAACACCATGGGTAGTTAAAGATTTCATTCCCTCTTTTTAAATAGCTTCAGGCCTGTAGATCTAGAAGCACCAAAGGTTGATCTATATTTAACCATTTCTTTTTGGACAGATATTTGAATTACCTGGGTTTTTCCATGCAAATATTGTTGTGTTTTATCTTTATATATATATATATCCTTCTACTGGTGCTTTTGTTTCAGTAAGTTACATTTTCTTTTTTTTTTTTTTTAAATTTAATTTTAATTTTTTTTTTTTGAGACGGAGCCTCAAGCTATCCCCCTGGGTAGAGTGCCATGGCATCACAGCTCATAGCAACCTCCAAATCCTGGGCTCAAGCGAGTCTCCTGCCTCTGCCCCCCAAGTAGCTGGGACCACAGGCGCCCATCACAACGCCCGGCCATTTTTTGGTTGCAGCCATCATTGTTGTTTGGCAGGCCCGGGCTAGGGATTCAAACCCGCCACCTTAGGTGTACGTGGCTGGTGCCTTAGCTGATTGAGCCACAGGCGCCGAGCCAGTAGGTTACATTTTCAAAAATAGTATTGCTGGGTCAGAGGGTATTCGTACTTAACATTTTAATAAATAATTTCCACTCTTCCCAGCAACACATGAGCACTTCCATGACTGTAAATCTTTACCAGGACTAGAAACTCTTCCTTCCCCCCATATACCCTTGTCACTCCCTCCTTTCCTGTTGTTTTATTTTGTGATCAAACTGATGGGGAGAAGTGGTGTCTCATAGTTGCTTCCTTTGTATTTTCTTTCCCACTAGTGAGGTTAAACATTGTTTATGCTAACTGGCTATTTCATTTTCCTCTTCTGTGAATTTCTTTCACCTTATTTATCTTGAGTTGTTTGCTTTTATCGCAGTAAGTTCCAGGAGCCGTTTATGTATTTATGTATTAAGGATTATATAAGGTACTGTAAATATTTTTCCTGATCATTTTGTTTTTATTTAAAAAACAAAGTCATTTATTGCAAAATATATTTTCTGTTTTTCTCTTTATACTGTTTTGGATTTCTTGCCTTGTTTAGAAATAACTTCCATACTTCAGAATTCTATAAATGTTTTCCTAAATGTTCTTCTGATATTTATATTGTTTTAATTAATTCAGAATCCCTTTGGAATTTATGTTTACATATGTACAGTAAGAGGTCATAGCCTAGCTTTATTCCAATTATGTCAGCACCATTCCTTAAATATATGCCATCTTTTCCCCTTTGTATTGAAATCCCATCTTTTTTTTTTTTTTTGAGACAGAGTCTTACTATGTCACCCTGGGTAGAGTGCCCTGGTGTCACAGCTCACAGCAGCCTCAAACTCTTGAGCTTAAGCTATTCTCTTGCCCCAGCCTCCCAAGTAGCTGGGACTACAGGCACCCACCACAACGCCTGGCTATTTTTTTGTTACTGTTATCATTGTTGTTTAGCAGACCTGGGCCGTGTTCAAACCCACCAGCCCCCATGCATGTGGCCATTGCCCTAATCACTGAGCTACTGGAGCTGAGCTGAAATTCTATCTTTTTGTTAAATATGGAAGGTCTTTATTTACTTGTACCTATTTTTAAACTTTCTAGTTTAACCCACAAACCCATTTATCTGTTCTTATGTTGATACTACATCTTTTTACTACAATGTCTTTACAATAAATTTTAATTATCTCATAAAACAAATCCCCTAATTATTTTTCATATGTTTTGGAATATTTCTTGGCCGTTGTCTTGGATATTTATTATTCCATATGAATTTTAAAGTAACTGTATCTATTTCCCCTTCTAAAAAAGCTATTGATATTCTTATTGAAATTTAATTAAAATTATGTAGTAATTTGGGAAGGATTGACTTTTTTTGTTAATTCGGTTTTTTTCATCCAAGAGCATGCTAACTAGTTTGAGACTTATGGATTCTATTTCTTTTTTTTTTTTTTTTTTGAGACAGAGCCTCAAGCTCTACCCCTGGATAGAGTGCCTTGGCTTCACTGCTCATAGCAACCTCCAACTCCTGGGCTCAAGCAAGTCTCCTGTGTCAGCCTCCCAAGTAGCTGGGACCATAGGCGCCTGCCACAATGCCCAGTTATTTTTTGGTTGCAGCCATTATTGTTGTTTGGCGGGCCTGGGCTGGGGATTCAAACCCGCCACCGTAGGTGTATGTGGCTGGCGCCTTTAGCTGCTTGAGCCACAGGCGCAGAGCCTATGGATTCTATTTCTACTTTTTGTTGTTTTTAACTTTTAAAATTTTAATAGACATAAGAGATGTATGGTCTATACTAAAAGAATATGTTTGTCTTGAATAATCATGAAACCTAAAGGTTTTAACTCTGATCTCTCTTCCTTCCTTGGTATTACTATTATCCAATATTTAATATCAAATACTATCAAATTTGTTTTTCTCTCTCATTAGCTTTGTTTATTCAATCAGTACGTTGAATTTACCAGTGTGCTTAACTAATTCCTTTGCTCACTGCTGATTCTAAGCTGTCACTTATTTTCTATGTCATTTTCCTTTTTGTTGGAGAATGTTCCTGGGGTCTGTGAAGGATAAACATGCTTAGTCCTTTTGCCCTTGCACTTGATATTTTAGCTGGATGTATAGAATTTTATCTAACCAGCGTGTATAATGTTCATCAAAGTTATACATGCCTCTTTAAAGGTAGTCAGTCAAAACAAAGATAGATGCTGTTAAAAAGTTGAAAGTCTTTCATTCCTTTCCCATAACCTCTCTAAGTTCTAGAGAGAACCATTGTTTATAGTTTGGTTTTTCCTATGTATACTTAAAAATGTTTTAAATGTAAACTATGTACACGTTTAAACATGTCAGATGCTTCCCTTTTTTCTACGTATAAATACTCATGTTCATATTTTTTATTCTAAAGTGATAATGTGTGCAATTATACAGTATACTTTTTAACAAGCATGTACATTTTTTCCAGGTCAGTACAATGAAATCTCTCTCATTCTTTGAAATAACTGTGTTGTTTCTCATTGTACTGATATGTGGTCATCTAATTATTTTTCTATTAGCAGATGTTTAAGTCACTTCTCCCTTTGTTTTGCTACTGCACAGTATGTTTCACCGAGTATCCTTTCCGAGTATAGGTATGTTATGTATAATTTATAGTACAGAGTCCTGGACATTTGGCTGCCCCAATGGATGTGCACATTTCATTTGTTAATAGATATTAACTTGCCTTCCCCAAAGATTGTTTCAGTTTACAACTCCAGAGGATGTCTGGCTCTAATTTTTGTTTTTCTTTTGGTTCCCTAGAATTTCCGCACTGATTAGTCAACAGTGGAAAATCTGAAGAGATGCAAGCAGGAAGAAGAAATTAAACCAGGTGGGTAGTTGTGCTCTTCATACCATACTCCCAGAGCATCACAGATGATTTGCCTAACTCTGTATTTCTGCTTGAAGAAAGAAAATAAACCGGTTTTAAATGAAATTGAAGGCAAAAGAGTACTTGTGCAAAGTGTCTAGAGCTATTCTTTACTTAAACTATGTGCCAGACATGATAAACATTTAAATACTTCCTAATCTCTTTTAGTTTAATCTTATGAGGTGCATAACTATCATCCCCATTTTATAGATGAGGAGACTGAAGCTCAAAGAGGTGACACTACTTGTCTGAGGTGACCCAGGTAGGAAAAAGTAGAAGAGTCAGAATGCAGAGGGCTTGCCATTCTGTGGGACTCTTTCTGCAGACCTTTCAGGGAGGGTAGAAGCCACAGAGAAATCAAGGGACAGCTCCTCTGTTCTCTTATATCTTGCAAATCCTGTACAGAGCCCCCATGGTAACTAACACATGATCTGGAACTGAATCCTGGGGCCAACATGTCCTGTTAGCATTTCCCCTCAGTCCTTTTCTCCAAGTGCATTAAATGGGGTTGCTATCTTCCCCCACATGGGCACACTGCGTGGCAGCCAAGAGTATACCTGCCCATCTCCTAGGCTGTTTTCCTTCTGAAGGGGAGCAGGCCATGCATGCAGGGGAGCAGGTAATTATTCCTTCCTCGAGACGCTGTCATCTGCTCTGGCCTAGCCCGGACACCAAAGATGCTCCCTATCCCCTGGTTGAAGACAACTCCTTAGAGAAAGTGAGAAAGAATCTTGCCAGACTGAACAAGATTGGAAAGGGTAGAAGCTGAGTTCACACCAAGCCATTTAAAGAATCTGCCTAGCAGAATAACGTTAAAATGACCCTACTACCCGAAGGAATCTACAGATTAATGCCTTCCCTATCAAAATTCCAATAGCTTTTTTTTTAAATAGAAGTAGAACAATCCTATAATTTATATGGAACCACAAATGATCCCAAATAACTTAAGCAAGAACAGCAAAGTTGGAGGCATATCACTTGATTTCAAATTACATCACAAAGCTGTAATAAAACAGTATGATGATTTGAACAGTGGAATATTATTCAGCCTTTAAAAAGAAGGATCCTGGGCAGTGCCTGTGGCTCAAAGGAGTAGAGCGCCAACCCCATATACCGGAGGTGGTGGGTTCAAACCCAGCCTCAGCCAAAAAAAAAAAAAAACACAAAAAAAGAGAAGAAAATCCTGCCATTTGCAACAACATAGATGAACCCAGAGGATGTTATGCTAAGTGTAATCAGCCAGACACAGAAAGACAAATACCGTATGATCTTACATGTGTAGAAACTATTACTAAAAAGTTCAACTCATAGAAAGAGAGTAGAAGGGTGGTTGCCACGGATTGGAGTAGGGGGAATGAGGAGATGTTGGTCAAAGGTACAAACCTGCAGTTACTAGATGAATAAATTCTGAAGACCTAATGTACAGCGTGCTAACTATGGTTAATTGTAATGTATACTTGAAATTTGCTAAGAGAGTAGATCTCAAATATTCTTTCCACATGTATACACACACAAAGGTAAGTATCTGAGGAGTTTGATAAGTTTATTAGCTTGATTGTGGTGATCATATCATAGTATATACTTATATCAAAACATCACATTGGCAGTTCTTGTAGCTCAGTGGCTAGGGTGCTGGCCACCTGCACCCAGGCTGGCAGGTTTGAACCCGGCCTGGGCCAGCTAAAACAGCAATGATAACTGCAACAAAAATATAGCCTGGCGTTGTGGCAGGTGCCTGTAGTCCCAACTACTTGGGAGGCTGAGGCAAGAGAATCACCTAAGCCCAAGAGCTGGAGGTTGCTGTGAACTGTGACACCACAGCATTCTACCCAGGGCAACAAAGTGAGACTCTGTCTCAAAAAAAAAAAAAAATCATATTGTAACATTGAATAATCCAAACTTTGTCAATTATATGTTCATAAAACTGAAAAAAATTACTAAATCTGCCCAATTCATAGGAAGTCAAACCCTAAGCTCTTATGTCAGTCTGTAGAATATGGTTTGTACTTTCTCAACTTATAAAAGAGTGTTTCTGTGCTGAGCACTGGGATGAACTTTTAAATCCGGTGTCTAATTAGCTTCTGTTATTATTTATATAAGCTTTATCAAAGACAAAGCTGAGGCTCTTGGAAATTACATTTGACCAAAGCTGAAAAGTGGTCTGACCAAGAGTTCACTATAGCTTTTTTTTATAGCTCCATATCTTTTATTTTTTTAACTTTATCAAAATGACTTCTGGAATTTGGCTTTACTGACTTTTTTTTTTCCTTTTTAATTGTTTTTTATTAAATCATAACTTTGTACATTGATGCATTTATTGGGTTCAGGGTACTGCTTCAGTATACAATGTGAAATGCTTACATTGAACTAAGTAAGACATCCCGGCTTTACTTTCTGATCATAGAAACTACCACTTTTTATTGAGCATCTCATCACATGAACCAGGCATTAAACAGCAATGACTAATCCTAATACATCCTTGCAAGGAAAAGTATTACTGTCCCCATTTCATAGATGAAGAACTTGAAGTTCAGAGAGGCTAGGAATCTTGTCAATCTAAATCAGTGGTTCTCAACCTGTGGGTCGTGACCCCTTTGGAGGTCAAACAACCCTTTCACAGGGGTCACTTAAGGCCATCCTGCATATCAGATATTTACATTATGATTCATAACAGTAGCAAAATTATAGTTATGGGCTCGGCGCCTGTGGCTCAAGTGGCTATGGTGCCAGCCACATACACCTGAGCTGGTAGGTTCGAATCCAGCCCGGGCCTGCCACACAACAATGATGGCTGCAACCAAAAAATAGCTGGGCATTGTAGCTGGTGCCTATAGTCCCAGCTACTTGGGAGGCGGAAGCGGGAGACTCACTTGAGCCCAGGAGTTGGAGGTTTCTGTGAGCTGTGATGCCACAGCACTCTACCCAGGGTAACAGCTTGAGGCTCTGTTTAAAAAAAAAAAAAAATTACAGTTATGAAGTAGCAATGAAAATAATTTTATGGTTGGGGGTCATCACAACATGACAAACTGTATTAAAGGGCTGCGGTGTTAGGAAGGTTGAGAACCATTGATCTAAGTGGTGGAGACAGGATTAGAACCCAGGTTTTATCTGAGACTAGAGTGAGCTTTCAACTCTCTTTTTGTATTTCCTCCATTCCTTTTCAGGTTCTTAAGAGGAAAGGACTCAAAAACATGCATGAGGGCAGCGCCTGTGGCTCAAAAGAATAGGGCGCCGGCCCCATATGTTGGAGGTGGCGGGTTCAAACCCAGCCCCAACCAAAAACTGCAAAAAAAAAAAAAAAATTATGCATGAATTTCCTTTAACCTTGAAATAACCCTAAGAGTTAGGGGTTGGTATCTCTATTTTGCAAAAAAAAAGAAACTGAAGTTCCGTGATTTGCTCAGCACCATACAGCTGATAATACATGGAGCCATGATTCAAAGAGCCTTTGATTCATAGTGTACTCATCTCCCCCATTCCTGCCCCTCCCACCCCCTTTCATCTCTATCTTCTTGCAATCAGGGCAGAATCTCCAACCTTTAGTTCTTTAAGTCCTAGCAGTCCTGGGAGTTTGGGGGATTTCCAGCTCCCTCAAATTCTTCTTAGGACTTACTGTGCCTCCAGCTTCTCTCCTAAGATTCCTCTCTTCATCTGGAGGGAAGTTGCCTTGAAGTTGGAAGTCCTTGGCTGCTAATCAGCAAGGCTTCTGGGCCTTGCCCTGCAACAGCTTCCCAAGCCACCAGGCTATGTTCTGTTTTGACTCAGAGCCCCTGGGAATCCCCTGGATGCAGATGTTTGCAGTGTCTAGGATTCAGCAATCAGCTCTCAGGACTGTTTATCTGGCCAAGGCCAGTTTAGGAGGGCAAGTCTCCAAAGAGCCTTCCGTCCCCAACTGCTGTGGGAGCATCAAGGTCCAGAACCTCAGAGCCTTAAAGCTGGGGTTATGTGATCCTAGAGCTCTAGTGTTTATGGGTGAGGTCTTAAGGACTCAGAAGGCCCATGTAATTATAGGTACAGTTACACAGACACATGCATGCACACATATGTGCAGTATATACTTTTCTGAATAAAGTTTCCATAGCTTCCTTTGAGTTTCATTTGTGACTGTGACCTTTGAAGTTTAAGGACCATTGGTCTAGAGAGAACCCAAACTGCTGTGGGCCACTATGTCCCCTTGGGCACCTGTTTCTCAGATGTTAGAATCTTGGGAGATTGTCCAGGCTTCAAGGTGTTTCTGTGTAGGGGTGACCTGGGATGTGTTACCCAATATTGCTGAAACTCATAGCTGCCCTGTAGAATGCCCCCACATACATCCCCACTCCCTGCCCCTTTCATCTCATTAAATTCACCAAGTGTACTGGACACTGGGGGGTCCCTAGTTTCTGAATCCAGAGCTCGGAGGGCGGCTATAGGTGGTTACACTGACAACAAGAACACTTGTTGTCACAGCACTAAATGCTTTATATACTTATCTTACTTAATTTTCACAATGTCCTAATGAAGCTGACACGTTATTTTACATATGGAGGAATTGAGGCATGGAAAGCTTGGGTAACTCGCCAGAGGTCACATAGCCAGTAAGTAGCAGATGACTCAAGCCCCCGAGTTTAACCACCAAGGTTTAAGATAAAGGGGCCTTTTTAGAAAAGAAAGTAAAGAAAGAAAATATATGGAGCAGTTTTGTTTAAGGCAGACAGCCCTGCAAATTGTGATATTGAGAACCTCGGTGTGTTACAGCTGATACAGAAAACTGTGTTTATAGCAGTGATCTTAAATCAGGAACAAAAGGTTAATAGGAAATATGCGAATGCATTAGTGCAATACCAAGGACAGTTTCTCTCCTTTGTTCAATTCAGTTTTTTTAAACAGTCTCATTGAGACAGAATCCACACACCATGTATTGCACCTGTTCCATGTGTACCGTGCAGTGGCCTTCAATGACGTGTGTATTCAGTCTTGTGCATCCATCACCACAGTCACCTTTAGAACATTTTTATTACCCAAAAAGAAAACCTGCATCCTTTATTAGTTACCCTTCCAACCCCCTCCCTAGTCTTTGATTTTGATACTTTAAAGAGTAACTATGTGGGAATCTTGGGGCTCTGGCATGCCCCATTCCCTGAGGAATAATTACACAAATAAAATCGACTCTAATGTATTTTATAAATGGCTTTATTAGCTTTGAAGCTATGAGCATGTCTCTGATATGCCTGAGTGTGGAGCTGACAGAGCAGGAGTGTTTTTCTGACTAATTTCCACTTTTCAGTTCTGTTAAATAGGCTCTTCTCAGCAAGCAGCTGGAAAATGACACTGGTTCCACGAGGCCTCAGCAGGCATCAGAACCAGCGGCAGCTCAGCATAGGGTCTTCTTGCTGTCATCTGAACCCCTGGCTTGGTTTCTCTCGGTCTTATAGTTGTCAGTGTGTGAAGGGCAGTCGTACAGATGCTATCACTCTTTGAAATTCAGGAGGCAGCATGCAGAAGATCCTGTCAGGCACGGGCTGCGATGCTGTGCTCTGCTGGGCTCTTTCATGTTATCAGATCCCTGGGGTTTCTCTCCTGGCTCATTAATTCATTCATGTTTTAGGAAATATTATTAGATGGCCAGGTACAGTGGCTCACACCTGTAATCCTACCATTCTGGGAGGCCAAGGTGGGAGAGTCTTCTGAGCTCAGGAGTTTGAGACCAGCCTGAGAAAGAAAGAGCAAGACCCCATCTCTATTAAAAATAGAAAAAATTAGCTGGGCACTGTGTGTACCTGTAGTCCCAGGTACTCCTGAGGCTGAGGCAGGGTTGCTTGAAACCAGGAGTTTGAGGTTGCTGTGAGCTAAGCTGAGACCATAGCACTCAAACCCTGGGTAGCAGAGTGAAACTCTGACTCAAAAAAAAACAAAAGAAAAGAAAACATTTTTGGGAACTATGCACCTGCCACTGTGCTAGGTGCCCAGTGAATACTCTGAAAGCCTGTCACTCAGATCGTTACTGTGCACGGCCTTATTTGTCCCTGGTCAGGGTAGTCTTTTCAGCAGAGAGAAGCCAGAGGGACAGAGAGTTAGTTAATAGGACAGTTTTCTGCCATGGATGAAGCAGATACAATGTCATCCACATAAGTACAAAGCCATCACCAGAATGCACCATCCACAAGAATGCACATTGAATCAGGAGTGAGAAAACACAGGCTAAAGCACTTATTCAGTCACTAACTGGTTGGAAAACCCTGTTAATCCATGCCATTCTCAGAGCCCTAGGCTATCAGTTGCAAGGATTAAATAATGCAGTGTCTCTAAAAGTACCTTCAGGATCATTGCTGAAAACAATACTTAACTTAATAATCTTGAAAGAATGACTGAAGGAACATTCTGTAATTCTCAATGTTAGAGCTTAACTCTAGCTGGTCAGTTAACTAGTGGTAAACAGGGGTAAGTGAAGACAAAGGAGAGCCTCTCTTTCTCCCCCAATCAGTCCCCTTCTGTCACCTTCTAGCTCACTTTTTCTTAGTCACATCTTCTGATTCTTCGGACCTAGGAGTCAGCCAGTCTTAGGTTTGAATTCAGGCTCCAGAACATCCTTGCTATGTATAAAAGTGATCTAATTATACAGCGCTACTGTGAAGTTTAAGTAAGATAATAAATGGAAAGTACCTGTCAGCATATTTAAACACAGTGTATACATCTATAAATGGAAGTCATTTTCATTTGTTGTATTAAATTTTAAATATTAAATTATGGCCAACATGTTAGCTCATGTCTATAATCCTAGCACTCTGGGAGGCTGAGATGGGTGGATTGTTTGAGCTTAGGAGTTTGAGACTAGCCTGAGCAATAGTGAGTCCCTATCTCTAGAAAACCTAGCCAGGCATTGTGGTGGGTACATGTAGTCCCAGCTACTTGGGAGGCTGAAGTAAGAGTGTCGCTTGAGCCTAGGAATTTGAAGTTGCCATGAGCTATGACATCATGGCACTCTACCCAGGGTGACAGAGTGAGACTCTATCTCAAAAAATTTTTTAAATTTGGCTCAGCACCCATAGCACAGTCATTATGGCTCCAACCACACGCACCGAGGCTGGTAGGTTTGAGCCCAGCCTAAGCCAGCTAAACAACAATGACAATTGCAACAAAAAAATAGCTGGGCTTTGTGGTGGGTGCTTGTAGTCCCAGCTACTTGACAGAGGCTGAGGTAAGAGAATTGCTTGAGCCCAAGAGTTGGAGGTTGCTGTGAGCTATGACACCACAGCACTCTACCAAGGGCAACATAGTGAGATTCTGTCTCAAAACCTATTTTTAAAAAATTTTAAATATCAAATTATTTTAATTTTAAATTTTATTGCGATCATTGTTATTATTTGTTTAGAAGCCAGGACTCAGATGGTTATCCTAATCACTCTGGCTTGAGGATGCGTATTTTTTTTTAAAGTAAATTTATTTCAGGTTAATGTGAGGGTACAAACAACCAGGTCAAAATATTTGACTTTGTTAGGTAGAGTCCCTCTTGTGCTTATGTCCCACACACAAAAGGTATGCCAGCCCCCCGCCTCCCGTGCCCATTCAGTGACAGCATCCCAGTCCCCTCCCTCAGCTCCCTCCCTTATTACTCCTCTCCCCCTTGAAGTGAGTTTTTCTCCTACTTGGCCATGCATCACATCTCCTGCCTTAATATTAGTATTGGGTACATTGGATGATTGGCTTTCCATTCTTGTGATACTTCACTAAGAAGAATGTGTTTCCACTCCATCCAGGATATTGCAAAAGAGGTTTTTAAGTTTTTAATTTGTCTATTGGATTCTTAGTTTATTTATTATTCATGTATTGGTATCTATTGAATATCTTCTGTGTGTCAGGATCTGTGCTATTTGCTGGGGATACGGTGACAAATAAGAAAGTCAGGGAACCTGTCCTCTCAGGACCAGTGGGAAAGGTAGACAGTAAACAAATGTATCAGCACCTGCCGGAGTCTGCTCGGAGTCTGCTCACGGGAGGCTTCAGTGTGTATCTGTTGAATGAATTACAAATGTGGTGATTATTAGGAAGCACAAGTCAAGGTGTTGCAAGTGGCAAACTGGGAAACTGTATCTCTTTGAGTGGGTCAGGGAAGGAAAAGAGACGCTCAGGCTAAGGGGTCTGTTTCCCAGGCTGCTGGGAGGTACATAGAGCAGGTATGCTGGGGCCGGCAGTCCCGTGAAGGCTCAGTACTTAGAGGTGGGGGTGGAGGGCTGGCATACTGAACCAAGGGCTGAGGGGTCTTGTGTAAATAATGTGGATCAAAATTGCAGTGATAGGTAGCCATGATCCTTGGCTGTAAACATGTTGCTCTTCTAAGGAAGGTTGTTGTTTAATTAGTATTAGACCCCGGTGTCTTCTGGATTCTGAACCCTATTTCTGACTGAAGAAGGACATACAGGAGGTGCTTAAGCTGAAGGGCCTGGCCTTGGGCATGCAGTGCTGATGCCTGTGGGCAGTGTGTGAAGAAACTCCTCACTGCCCCTGGGCCTCAGTCCCGCTGCACTAGGGAGAATCTGCAGATTGCCATGGAAGGGACATATTAAAGTATTCAACTGGAAATGCCAGTGAAAGGGTAAAATCAAAGGCAGAGCAAATTTCTTTCTTTTTTTTTTTTTTAATTGAATGGTAACTATGTACATTAATACACTTCTGGGGTACAGTGTGGGGTTTTCACATGCAATCCAAAATACTTCCATCAAACTGATCAACACAGCCTTCATGTCATTTTCTCAGTTATAGTTTT
>CAUYQV010154053.1:0-11261 GCA_963574575.1 Galagoides demidoff | reverse complement strand
ATTCCTGCTTCATGTTCCAAACACTTGAGAAAGAAACTAAAGCTATATAATGAGCCAGTATCGACTACTTCTTTAGATCCAGTGATTGATTATAGTATTAGTGGAGGATGCACGCCTCCCTCCCCACTCTCCATTTCCCTCCTCATTAGATGGGGATAAGAGAGGAAGTGAAACACAAATCTCTACATTTACTTAATTATCAAGAGCTCTGATAAAACTTTTGATTCTGAGAAACACTGAAATTAATGGATAAAAAGGAACTGTAGGTCTTACCTGTAGAATTACACTTAATCCATACTTTGCCTGCTCCCCATGACCCTCGTTAATTAAGAATTGACTGCACTGCACGGTGCTCTTTTCTGTCAGAAGTGGCTGTCATGAGTGGGTATTATGTTACCTCTCTCTGTTTATCAGCCAAGAAAACATTTCACTGAGGAAAACATTTAGTAAAGGGAGATAAGTATTAATATAGTAGTTGAAGATGAATCTTATTTTTAAATTATCTTCAGTGACTGAATTTGAAAAATAAAATACATGGCAGTATATATATATGGAGAATAACATCCATATGGGAAATTCCTCTGCCAGATATAAAATGAAAGTCACCTCAGAGAACTTTTCATACAGAAAACTGGTATACTCGGGCCATATATAAGTTGTCTCTTTGGAGAAGTGGCTGAACAATGTCATGTACCCTTTCAGAACCATAATAAGCAAACACCAGGATGAGAGTTCTCAAGGTATCCCTCTGACCTGCCTCTTCAAGCAGAAATCTAGACACAAGTGCCGATTCCATTAGTAGGCTCCTTCAGCTCACAAATCCATTTCCTCGCCTCATTGGCAACTCACTTCTGAAGGACCAGCCTTTTCTAATAAGCATCTTATTTGGATTTTGTTTGCCAAGGCATGGCTAGACTTGCAAGTTTAGTTTCTTAAGCACTGCATTATTTCTTGCATCTCAGGCTTGAAAAATACGTAGGTGAGAAGATAAGTATTGCAAAAGACAAAGAGACACAGACATTGGTAACTCTGACTCAAGGAAAAACATGGAGTATACTGATGGTTTTTTTTTTTTTTTTTTTGGAGACAGAGCCTCAAGCTATCCCCCTGGGTAGAGTGCCATGGCATCACAGCTCATAGCAACCTCCAACTCTGGGCTCAAGCGAGTCTCCTGCCTCAGCCTCCCAAGTAGCTGGGACCACAGGCGCCCGCCACAACGCCTGGCCATTTTTTTGTTGCAGCCATCATTGTTGCTTGGCAGCCCGGGCCGGGGATTAGAACCCGCCACCTTAAGTGTACGTGGCTGGCGCCTTAGCCGATTGAGCCACAGGCGCCGAGCCCATCATAACTTACTTCTTAATCTTGAGAAACTAAAATTGTTTGATGATAATAGTATATACTATATAGTAGTACATGAAGCAGTTATCAAAAATAACTTTTTGGATAATATAGTATATAGTGTATAGTAGTTCATGGAGCAGTTATCAAAAATAACTTATTGGATTCTTATTAATTATCTCAGTTATCCATTGCTGGATCAAAATAGTTCTTAAAGTTGAACAAAGATACTAAAACCAAAATGAATATAAGATGACCCATAGACTGTCTATATGTAATGAATGAAGTAGTGGGATGGGAGGAGGGAATACAGGTGGCAAGAGTTAGATAAGAAAGAATTTGAAAGCTACACCCCAGTGAATTCACATTTTATCCTGAGGGCATGTTTGTAAACAGAGGCATTCTTTAATAAAATCAGTGTTGTTGAAGGATTAATCAGGTGCCCATGGCCATCTGTTGTGGGAAAGGAGTGAAAAGAGACTGAAGACAGGATTAGTGAAGAGGTTATAGTATTAAAACCCACGAAAGATGGAAGGAATCGTGACACAGGGGATGGAAAGAAAGTGGCAGATTAGGAGACACATTTTGAATAATAAAGTCCCATAACTGCACTCCGCTCGAAAAAGAAAACAAATATTACTTCAATTTTGAATAGGAAATTTGAAACTATGGAAACGTTATTGGCAAGGTCCCAAACAAAAAAATGGCAGCGGGTATTTGAATTGTAATAACAGATTCTAGGTTGCATTTCTAAATAGGTAACAGTGAATTTAACTTTGCAAGAGTCACCTGCAGTGAGCAAGACTAAGCTTTCTTACAAATTAAAGCACAGGATTAAATCAGAGCTACCCTGGAGAGAATATCTAGAGTTAAGAAGCCACGAGGAGGAAATACAACCAGGGACAGAAGAAAAGAAAGCAAAAGCAGCTGCTCTTAGGCAACAGTTTCAAACTCTGGGAATGAATAAAATAATGAGAACCGGAAAGGCTATTGGAGTTGACACAGTTCTTGGGTAATTTATAAGAAGGCAGTTTCAGGCAATATGGGAGAGAGATGGGAGCTGATTGCAGGTTGAGGACAATAATGAAATTTGATAGACATTCCACTCCACCTGAAAGCGTGACTAAGGGGCAGAAAGAGAGGAGGGCAATTGCATAAATGAGGAGAAAAGAACTGTTTTTAAAAGCAGAAATAACGAATGAACTTGAAAACGGATGTTAGTCAGGAGAAAACAATTCTTCTCCATTGATTTCTTCTTGGAAATTTACCTTAAAGAAAATCTGAGGCCAAGACAGAGTTCTCTGAATTGATGATCCTTCTGCCATCTCCCAGATTCACAGGAGAGAGAATGCAGAGTGGGCAAGGTTAGCAGAGGGAAAAATGGGCAGGTGATTCTAATGCATGGGAAAATTTGAAACCGCCAGATTCCATTTTTCTGTCTGTGGCTTAAGTTGCACTAGCTCCCACCTTGTCTCTGAGCATTATAAGACCCATTGTGCCATCGGATCTCCATCCTTCCGGAATCTCCATTTTCCTCTTGAGATAAAGGAACACGATCCCTTTAAGGATTACCCACCATCATCACAGCTTGCATAATAGAACTGGCCCAGAGCTCTTCAAATATACTGTTGCTCTATTCTCTCTCCAAGGTATTTTTTGAATCCTTATAGGACTGGAGGAGCAAATTACTTTTAAAAGATCCAGTCCAGCAGAGGCATTTCAGTAACCTATGAATTCATTCCTGAACCTGTGCTTTGAAATTGCTGTGTTCAACTCCATTGATTGTAATCAATTGATGAGTCCAGGTTATGATCAGTCATCTAACTGACTATTGATAACACTAGTCACAGGTGAGGAAGCCAAGACATTAAAAAACAAAGTTCTGGCTCCACGCCTGTGGCTCAGGTGGCTAAGGCGCCAGCCACATACACCTAAGGTGGTGGCCCGCCAAACAACAATGATGGCTGCAACCAAAAAATAGCTGGGTGTTGTGGTGGGCCCCTGTGGTCCCAGCTACTTGGGAGGCTAAAGCAGGAGACTCACTTGAGCCCAGGAGTTGGAAGTTGCTGTGAGCTGTGATGTCAGAGCACTCTACCCAGGGGGACAGCTTGAGGCTCTGTCTCAAAAAAAAAAAAAAAAGAAAAAGAAAAGAAAAACAAAGTTTTGTGCATCCCCTTTAATGAATTCCACCTGATGAAGGGACATATCTTTTTCGTACATTGACAACACCTTTACAATGAACTCCAAAATACTCCTCAGAATCTTGCTGATATAGAACCTTTTTGGTCAATGTAGCTCTACTCAATGGGAAGAGATTATTCTTGAGGAGAATTAGCATCAGTTTGTGCTGTAACCTTCTCAGAGTAAAGTGTTTATAGAAGGGAGATCTGGCTCCCTTTGGAATAGGAAGTTCTGCCTTGTCCAGCAGGAACTCAAGAAAATTTTGAAATTTAAAGTTCTCAGGCTCCTCCACGGTATTTCTTATCTGTCATGGAACTGACGGGAATGGATTTTACTGTGTCAATGAGGGTAGTTCATTTACAGACATAGTTGCCTCAACTATGCACATGCCCCAATTAAAGGAATTCCCCATTTTACCCTAGATCAAATTGATATGGCTAAAGT
Source organism: Galagoides demidoff (assembly GCA_963574575.1). NCBI lineage: Eukaryota > Metazoa > Chordata > Mammalia > Primates > Galagidae > Galagoides > Galagoides demidoff. The sequence continues at coordinate 7,298 of CAUYQV010154053.1, read as the reverse complement.
AAACTAATTAAGGGTCCTGTTGGTTACATTTATATTAGCTAAGAGGACATTGACATTCTTGTGACTTTCTTATCCTATTGGTCTTCTTCTTCTGGTCCCTGCCTTAACTGCGTACAGAATATCTGACTTCCTTCCTTCCTTCCTTCCTTCCTTCCTTCCTTCCTCCCTCCCTCCCTCCCTCCCTCCCTCCCTTCCTTCCTTCCTTCCTTCCTTCCTTCTTTCCTTCCTTCCTTCCTTCTTTCCTTCCTTCCTTTCTTCCTTCTTCCTTCCTTCATCCTTCCTTCCCTCCATCACTCCTTTCCTTCCTTCTTCCTTCCTTTTCCTTCTTTCTTTTTTTCATCCACCATAACTTTAAAGTTCTCAGGCAGTGACAAATACATATGTCAATCCATGACCATTTGACTATGAGCCTGATAAAATGACTTTTCAAAGTGAAGTACAGGACCAAGAAGAGCACCAAGATGTGGGAACAGCATAGTGGGTCTTGCCTAGAGCATCTCAAGTGTGATTTCTTTTATGTTTGAATTTACACCTTTTCCTATTGGTTAAGTCTATTTTGGGTAGAATTTTATGCTCCTAGCAAACTTGCTTAGCCATAGTTATAGCCATAACATAAGAGTCTGCTGAAGTTGAGTGAGGTTGTTTTTACAGATGCACATTACAGAAAATAATTCCAGTAATTACTAATTATGCTAAAAAATCAAATAGAGGTGTTTATATTTCATCTCTTCAACTGTTTTTATACATATTTTACACTTGGCACTACTCAAAAATATTAGCTCACCTTTGGTACAATCTGTATCTGCTACGGTATCTCCTGCAAAATCTCTAACAAAAATGCCACACACCCCCACCGCGCCACCCCCATTGTATGCAGCTCTTGGGTCAATGTGGGTCCTTTTGTCTCTTGACAATTACTTTCAGTTGGAGAATGCAACAATTCTCCCATATGGCATTTTTCCCATTATCTTTTAGGAACAATTGGGGAGTGTGTGACACACTTTTTAAAGGCAAGACACAATTGTAAGAGGAACTTTTTTTTTTTTTTGAGACAAAGTCTCAAGCTGTCACCCTGGGTAGAGTCCCCTGGCATCACAGATCATAGCAATCTCAAACTCTTGGGCTTAAGGGATTCTCTTGCCTCAGCCTCCCAAGCAGCTGGGACTACAATGCCTGACTATTTTTTGGTTGTAGTTGTCATTGTTGTTTGGCAGATCCGGGTTGGATTCAAACCTGCCAGCTCAGGCTGGTACCTTACCTACTTGAGCTATAGGTGCTGGGCCTTTAAGAGGGACTTTACCTAACAAATATAATCTGTGCAACCTGGTTCCTTGTATCCTCAATGAATTCCCAAGAACTAAAATAAAAAAGAAGAAAATTGGAGAAATTAGAAGACAAAATATTTGGGCAGCACTGTGGCTCAGTGAGTCAGGTGCTGGCCCCATATACCCAGGATGGTGGGTTCAAACCCAGCCCCAGCCAAACTGCAACAACAACAAAAAATAGCCAGGTGTTGTGGTGGACACCTGTAGTCCCAGCTACTCTGGAGACTGAGGCAAGAGAATTGCCTAAGGTTGCTGTGAGCTGTAACTCCACAGCACTCTACCAAAGGTGACAAAGTGAGACTCTGTCTCTAAAAAAAAAAAAAAGAAGGCAAAATGTTTTATGGTGGGGGAACTAGGGGTACAGGTGGGAGATAATAATAGGAAGGAAAAGCAATGGATAATTTACTTACATATGTATGAAAATGAATAAATCACATGTTCCAAAAATATGGGTGGTGTCTGTGGCCCAGAGGTAGGCCCCATATACTGGAGGTGGCAGGTTCAAACCCAGCCCTAGTAGAAAAAAAAAAAATTCCATGTTCCAAAAATAAAGCAAACTCCCAAGTACAATGAACTCAGTGTGTTCCCCTAAAATTTACATGCTAAAATCATCATCCCCTACAGGTGATGATATTAGGAGGGGAGCTCTTTTGGAAGTAATTAGTTCATGAGGGTGAAACCCTTATGAATGACATTAGTGCCCTTAAAAGAGACCGCAGGGATCTCTCTTACTCTCTTTCCACTGTGCGGAAAATCTGTAGTCTACAACCCGGAAGAGGACTCTTACCAAAATCTGCCCATACTGGAACCCTGATCTTGGGTTTACAGTCTCCAGAACTTCAAAAAATAAATTTCTTTTATTTATAAGCTACACAATATATGGTGCTCTGTTATAGAAGTTAGAACTAATACACCAAGAATTACTAAATATGCATAGGGAAAAATAAAATAAAAATTTTAGGTCAGAGTTATTATTTATTGTTTTGAATGACGGTAAATTAAATTCTATTAAACTATCTCCCAAGCCTGGGGATGGAGGGGACTTTAATGATAGAAAGAACTATTACTATTTTATAGGCATTAATGTATTTTGCATTTTAATACCATCTGTGTTTATAGATTTCTAAAGTGATTAAAAATTGAGTGGCTATCATTCACCCTGAGTTTATGATTGAATTACTCTGGAAATCATTGTTGTAGTATATAGATTAAGACTATGATTGAATTCATAACAATCTAGTCAACTTAAGTAGTAAACAAAGACAAATTTTTATAATATTGAATGTGTAATAAAAAAGGCTATTTGACTTTTTTTTGTAGTTTCATTTTATTTTCATTACTTTCAAATGGCTAATCATCTTCTTTCTATTAATAAAGTCCATTTTGAAGACATTTTGCAATCTGTTAAATAGATGACATAAGCTTACTTTGGAGAATTTGGTTTTGGTTTTGTTTATAGTGAAGTTAACAAGGAAATATCAACTTGAAGGGATGTTCTAAAAATAATACTCATTATTTAAACAGTGTAAGGATAGTGTAGTAAATTCAGACATATTAAGCAACTCTCTAAACCATCCTTCTTAAAACACAACTAAGAATACACTGAGGATAGACATGAAGACATTAGTAAGAAATTACAGTCTTAGGATTGAACTAGATGACTTCAGTTTCCTACAACTCTTTCTCTATAACTTTTTAAAACTCAGGATTATGTTGTCTTGCCTTAGAAGCATCCAATGTTTCATTTCTACATTTTTGGAAACCAGGTTGTCTTAGAATAAATTTAATTGAGATATTTTGTGTACTGGAGATTTTTATTTCTGAGAGTAAATTATGAGAAAAAGGAACTCCTGGATTCTTTCTCTAGCTTCTGCTGATGAAGTAAGAACAATTATGGCCAGACACGGTGGCTCATGCCTATAATCCCAGCACTCTGGGAGGCCACGATGAGTGGATTGCCTGAGCTCACAGGTTCGAGACCAGCCTGAGTAAAGGCCATACTCCATCTTTTAAAAAAATAGGTTGGCATGTGGCAGGTGCCTGGAGTCCCAGCTACTTGGGAGGCTGAGAAAAGAGAATTGCTTGAGCTTAAGAGTTTGAGGTTGCTAGGACAACAAAGTGACTCTGTCTCAAAAAGAAAGAAAGAAAGAAAAGAAATGACAACAATTGTACAAATATTTATTTAAGCCACACATATGTGTATGTACATCCCTACTAAACACAATGGGAAAACTTTATTGGACCATCCAGGGTCTGTGGATGAGTGCAGCGGCCATTTATGGTAGTAAGTGCTGTGGGAGACACATAGGAGGAGAATCCTCATGTAGACTGAGTGAGTCAGGGCAATGGTCTTGGAGAAGTGACTCAAAAGATCAAATAGGGAGAATAAACTAGAGTCAATTAGAGAAAAGCAGTTATTTCCCAGAATAGGAAATACTGGTTGCAAATTTTATAGATCTTCTAGAATTTGGAACTAGGTGAAAAGTGTAAGCTAGGAATATGCACAGAAGACTCTGATGTCTTCATAAGGCTGCTATTTCTTTTCCCAGGGCTCAGGGAGTATTGTAAAGATTGAAAACAGTGAAAGAACTGGTTAGGAAACATTTGTGTTTTAGAAAATTCATGCAGATAAATTAAAAGAGATTAAGTATAAAACAAATTTCAGGCAGTATTTTGGGCAAGGAAACACATGACTCTTCTTGAGAGATTGTTGGAAATGAAGAGAAGATGAATTACAGAAAAATCAAACAATATGTTTATTTAATATTGAAGAATTTAGGATACAGGGTTTGATTTTATGAGAGACATTAGGTGGGAATTAGGAGGGTGGGTTGGGGAAAATAAAAATGATACCAAGGATTGAGACTATGGTTCATGACTACATGGTAACAGTCCCATAGTTAGTTAAATGTAAAGAAAATCTATAACACTTAAAAAATGCACAAACCCATGTGACTTTTGTAAACATTTTTAGTAAATAAATGATACTCCAAAATGGCAAAAGGACATTTGACTCAATTATTCACACATAGTAGTGCCAAATGAAATGCAAATTAATGATTTAAAAGTCTCTCTAGATTGAATGAAATTGTTCAATCAAATACAGCTTGATAGGGAATCTGTATTTCTTGATAGTTGGTATTTCCCTGTAGTTATAGCCGGCTCTCCTGTCTAATTAAAACATATATAGAATGTAAGATAATATGCCCCAACAATGACACATCATGTCTCCTGTTGGAAGCCAGTGTGGCTATGGTGGAGGCCTGGCTGGGAGGAGGTTTCAGAACAGGCTTTCCCTTCCTCTGGACATTCTCTTTGTTAGGAGATGGTGTTGATTACAGGCAATTTTCCATCTTTCAGCCTGAGCACATAAGAAACTCTTTTAACTGATCCTCCATCGCTCTTTATTTCTTTTTGATGTTGCTTTAAAAATGGCCCTTTTTAAATTTGATTTTTGGAGTTGTAGTAAATGGCACCAATTTAAGGAGAAATAAGTGTGTGCATGTGTGTGTGTGATGGACTGTGTAAGCTTCCATAAATTATATTTCCTCTTTAAAACAGAATTCAAAGAACGTCCATGTCCATTATCACAGCTGGATGTCGTTTGGCAGACTGATTACAACAATGGTAAAAAATTTCCAGCCGTACCTACATTTACACATCGGGCAACGTGACTTTTCAGTTCCTCCCGTGATGAGCTGGAATTCATTTCTACTCTTTGAATCTGAGCTAGGACTTGTTTTTGGCCAGTAGAAAGTGGCAAAAGTGACAAGGTGTCCGTTTAAAGACCGCAGCTCCTATGCCCTCGTGCACTTTGGTCATTTCTGCTCTGCCTGTTATGGAAACGATCCTGCCCCGGCCCTACTGGACAGAGCGCATGGCAGGGAGCCACTTCCCATAGTCAACAGCAGACTGACTCCTAATATGTGAATGATGCGGACAAAATTAGTCCTGTTGCCTAACTGTCCCACAACGGACTGTAGGTACATGAGGAAGCCCAGAGCAGACCAGAAGGGCCAGCCACAGAGTAGACTTGTAAGCAACAGGACACAGCTATCATTTTAACCCCAAAGCTTGTAATGCAGCAAGAACTAACTGAGGAAGTTCTGCCATGATTATGGAGGTATCGTCTTAGTATCCTTACTAAGGGGTAACAAGGTTTTTGGTTTATTGGGGTGCTCCTCTGAGGTCTTCAAAATGGACTCAAATGTTTCCTTCTGGCAGTTTGTTATAGAGAGGTTTGCAAATCAACCCAGTTTATCAATGTTATCACAGTAAGTCCCTTTGCCTTTACCCCTAATGGGAAAATGTTAAATGTATTTACATATATTAATATTTATTTTAATTACAATCTTTACATAGCCACTGTTATGAGAAAACACAGATATATGTGCTGTGGCCAAAGTATACTTTGAGTAACAGGCTCATACAGCCCCTTTTATCCACCGCTAATGTTCTTGAACAAAATGGACTTAGACATTCTTCTCTGAGTAAATTATTTCCAAACTCTATCCAAGTTTTCATTTCTGTTTTGTGTCAGTAAGAAAGAAAAATGCTTTATAGGACAAAAATATCCATACTTTGGAAACTTCATCTATCTTCCTTAAAGAGGCAATTCCTTCCTTTTGTGGACTTAATCGGAGTTGCTTACTTCTAATCAATACAACTTTTATTCTAAAAACTATGATGTTTGTATGTGTGCGTGGGGGAGGGGAGTCAATTCCAAAATATGTCTGATCAAATAATAAAACTTTTTAACTAGTTCACATCTAACAATATATTTTCTGTAGAGTTAATGTATCTCTAGGACTGAAAAAATATCTCCTGACTAGTACTGCTCATTTATTTCTCCTCTTTCTTTATCTTAACAATTAATTGCCATGAACTAATATAAATCATGACTATCTCTTTTCCCTATAACTCAAAAAAGATAAATTTATAATTTTTCCCATTTTACCTCACTAACAAGAGTTTTTCTAACTGCCCCAAGTAGATGTGGTCAAACTGAACGCAAGGGAGGCAGAAGCAATGATTTGATGTAAGTGTGGGGGGGATGGGGGTAGAGAGAGGGAGAGAGAAAAAGAGAGAGACGGAGAGAGAAATCTCTAAAAGGTCACCCTGAGGAGGTGATTACTAAGATGGAATGTTCCAAACTACTGACTCCCAGGAGGCGTTTTGTCTGCTGACTACAGATGTGTTTTGTTTGGCACACGCAGTGTTTAAAACAAACTTAAATTAATTGCCACATTTTAAAAATGTGGAATTTCTCAAAAAAATATTCCATTGTCTCTTGCAAAATCAGAAACACGTATATGCGCACACTGGGCCCACATGCTTGAGTGACAGGAGTCTGCTGTAGCCTCCCCTCCTGCTGGGGGGAACCTCCAGGTCTGTCAACGCCAAGTGCTCTATTCATTTGTCTAGAAGAAAGCATAGAAATTAATATTTAAAAAACCATACTTTAAAAATTACTTTGTCTGGGACAAAATAGAGAGTTTTGAGGGCTTTGGGAAACCAGGGGACATAGATCTGGCGAGGGTTTCCCTGGATAGCTCAACCCATTCACTTGCCTGGTCTTCTAGGGTTTTCTGTTTCAATTCCTGATTTTAGGTTTTGGGACAAGTGAGCTAGTTCACACTTTTAGGTCAGAAGTAGCAGACGCAAACGTAGATTTCTTTAAAAAGACAAAAGTGAGAAGAGACCTGGTTCACATTATTTGAATCCAGGGACACAAAATAAGGTCATCAGAAATCAATTTCTTTTGTTCTCTATTTCTTTTTTTATTAAATCATAGCTGTGTACATTAATATTATCATGGGGTACAGTGTGTTGTTTCTTTTTTTTTTTTAATTTTATTGAATGGTAACTATGTACATTAATGCCCTTCTGGGGTACAGTGTGGGGTTTTCACATGCAATCTGAAATACTTCCATCAAACTGATCAACACAGCCTTCATGTCATTTTCTCAGTTA
>CAUYQV010154049.1:0-14839 GCA_963574575.1 Galagoides demidoff | reverse complement strand
TTTTCTCAGGTCATTGTCACTAAAGAAATAAATGCAGGTTTGTGGTATAAAATAATTTGGTCGTTGTGTTCTCGGGCAAAGCATTGTCCGTGACTGGTAATAGGGTTTTCAACAGGGGAAAGTTGTGACCTTTTTTTTTTTTTTTTTTTTTTTTTTTTTTGGTAACCTGAGAGTAGACTGCAGGGGCATAAGACAGGAAGGAAGGAGGACACTTAGGAGCTAACTCCAAAGGAGAGATGAACATGACTTGGGATAAGATAGTCGTGACAAAGCAGAGAAAAGAGGACAGATTGGGGTGTGTTGGGAACATACAACTGACAGGATTTGCCAGTGGCTTGGATGTTGAGTGTAAAAAGGGTGACATCAGACTTTTTTGGCCTTGAGCATCTGGACTGTGTAATTTACTGATAGAGGGGATGCTGGTTTGAGAGTAGGCTGAGTGGAACAAAGGGGAAGAAACAAAAAACTTAACCTTGGCCATGAGGAATTTGGAAAGAATGTCAGACTTCCATATGAAATGTTTATTTATTTATTTTTTGAGACAGAGTCTAACTTGGTCACCCGTGGTAGAGTGCCGTGGTGTTGTAACTCACAACAACCTCAAACTCTTGGGCTGAAGTAATCTGCTTGCCTTAGTTTTTCATTTTTATAGAGATGGCTTTTTACTCTAGGTCAGGTTGGTCTTGAACTCCTGAGCTTAAGCAATTTACCTGCCTTGGCCTCCCAGAATGCTAGGATTACAGGCATGAGCCACGGCACCTGACCCATATAAGATGTCGAGTAGGCAGTTGGATATGTGAATCTAGAGTTTTTTGTTTGTTTGTTTTGAGACAGAGTTTTACTATGTCATCCTCAGTAGAGTGCTGTGGAATCATAGCTCACAGCAACTTCAAATTCTTAGGCTCAAGCGATTCTCTTGCCTCAGCCTCCCAAGTAGCTGGGACTATAGCTGCCCGCCACAATGCCTGACTATTTTTAAGAGACAGGGTCTTGCTCTGGCTCAGGCTGGTCTTGAACCTATGAGCTCAGGCAATCTACCTGCCTTGCCTCTCAGAATGCTAGGATTACAGGCATGAGCCATAGCACCCGGCCCTTGAGTCTGGAGTTTTTAAGAAGCTGTCAAATTCTGGGTTGCATCTACCCAGAAGATATCAACTGAGTGTTTTCTGTGTCCCAAGCTCGTTGTTTATTTTGGAATGCTGTGATGAACGACGAAAGTGGACATATTCCCAAGATACACATAGTAGATATTCATCAACTGTATTTCAGATTATATCTAAAGAGTATCATAGTAGAGGCATTTGACCTAGCCAGGGAAATCAAGGAAGGCTTCCCTGAGGAGATGCTAATTAAGGTGAAATCTGAAGTAGGCATAGAGATGGTAGACAGTAGCTACTAGGCAAAGTAAGGAGGTAAGTGTTTTCCAGGGCAAACATGGTTTGTGACTTATGGGTAGCGTTCTTCATTCTTGGCATTATAAAGGGAAAAGGTTGAATGCCAAAAATTGTATTCTTAGAAGTAACAATTACACTTTTAAAATGGCTGTTGTTTCTTCAGATTCTTATTTTATTTTTTTTAGAGACAGAGTCTCACTCTGTCGTCTCAGTAGAGTGCTGTGATGTCACAGCTCACAACAACCTCTAGTTCTTGGGCCCAGGCGATCCTCTTGCCTCAGCCTCCCTAGCAGCTGGGGGTATAGGTGCCCGCTACAACGCCTGGCTATTTTTTTGTTGCAGTTTGGCTGGGGCTGGGTTTGAACCCACCACCTTTGGTATATGGGGCCGGCGCCCTACTCAATGAGCCACAGACGTCCTGTTTCTTCAGATTTTTTTTTTTTTTTTTGAGACAGAGCCTCAGGCTATCTCCCTGGGTAGAGTGCAGTGGCATCATAGCTCACAGCAACCTCCAACTCCTGGGCTCAAGCAATTCTCCTGCCTCAGCCTCCCAAGTAGCTGGGACCACAGGCGTCGGACACAACGCCTGGCTATTTTTTGGTTGCAGCCATCATTGTTGTTTGGTGGGCCTGGGCTGGATTTGAACCTGCCACCTTAGGTGTATGTGGCTGACGCCTTAGCCACTTGAGCCACAGGTGCCGAGTCAGTTTTCTTAACCTTTTCTTAACCTCTTAAGAGTCAGACTTCTTAACCTGAAGATTTTAAAAGAACACATGTACTTTGTATAAGTTACAAGCCGTGCAGATAAGCATAAATAAGAATGGAAACCATCATCCCAAATTCTTCCACTGAAATTGGAAAACATTCTTTCAGAGATTTTTCTGTGCTCATATGTAAAATATATAAGTTTACAAAAATGGGATCACTCTATATGAAATACTGTAGACATCTTGTTGGGGACACTATTGTAAAGTCTACATAATTTTTTAATGGCTGGCAATATTCTACTTTGTAAATATACCATAGTTGACTAATTGCCCTATTGATGAGCACTTATTTAGGTTTTTCCTAATTTCTTGTGTTGATAAATTTTCCTTTGAAAAACCTCCTAAAATCTAAACTTCGGGGAACTTTTTTTTTTAAGACAGGGTCTCTGTAACCCTGGGTAGAGTACCATGGTGTCATAACTCACAGCAATCTCAAACTCCTGGGCTCAAGGGATCCTCTTGATTCAGCTTCCCAAGTAGCTGGGACTACAGATACCTGCCCAATACCCAGCTATTAATTTTTAGTAGAGGTGGAGTCTCGCTCTTGCTTAGGCTGGTCTCAAACTCCTGAGCTCAATCATCCACCTGCCTCAGCCTCCCAGAGTGCTAGGATTACGGGCATGAGCCTGGCTTTTGGAACTTATTTAAGTGTCCTCTTGGGGACAAATTCCTAAAAGTACAATTGTTGTGACAAAAGGCACACATATTCAAAAATGTGTTTTGTTAAACTGCTTTTCCAAAAAGTTTATGCTAATTTGCGTTCCTACCCGCTGTGTGTGCACATGCCCCATTCTCTTTGTTCTCTTTCTCACTGGGTATCATTAATCTTATATTTGTTACTCTTTGAGGAGAAAAATGCAATTCTATTGCACTTACTTGGATGTCTTTCATTACTAGTATGGTTGCATTTCATTTCATGTATCATTGGTCATTTGTGTTTATTCTTTTGTAAACTGCCTTATGTCCTTTGTCTCAGTTTTCTCTTTGGTGTTTGTCCTTTTTTCTTATTGATTTATATGAACTTGTTTATTAGATATATTAACCCTTTGTCATGTGAACATTTTGGACAGAAAGAAAACATTTTACTTAAAATGTAAAACTTTCTGTTTTTATTCTCTTAGCTTTGTTCCCAGATATCTTATAGAAGTTGGTAATTTTAATCTTTACTTCTCAAAAGATTGGTTCTTTAAAAGTTCAACCAGCATTTATATGTCTGCACTTTCACATGACCCACTAGCTTTGACTTAATAGTTTAAATTCTGAGAAACCATGGATTTGGATGAATTTTTTCTAGTCCAGGACTTCTTAACCTGAAGCTGGCAGATTAGCAGGCAGTCCATGGATGTGCTCTAGGGGGATTGTGAATTTTAGAAATTACATGTAGATTTTGTGTGTATGTGCAATAATTTTGGGGGGAAATGTCCACAGATTCTCAAAAGGATCTAAGGCCCCCAAATGGTAAGATCCACTATTTCAGAGGCTGTAAATGATTGTTAATTATTTTAAGGTTTGTGTTTTTCTTTTTCTTTGTGTAGGCATCAGGGATTTGGGGTACTCTCAGTAATATTGGCAAACCATGCCATCAAGCTGTTAACATCTCTCTTTCAAGACCTGCAAGTAGAGGCCCTTCACAAGGTGAGGAGATTATACTCATGGGAATCAGCATGTTGATTCCTGGGCCCACTTTTGGGTGAGCTAACTTAATCCGTCAACTGAATGGATCAGCTGATGGATGAGAGGTATCATTAATTTCCCTTTGATATTATTGTCTTCAGGGCTGGGAAACAGATGGTCCACCTGCGGCTCTGAGCATTATGGCCCAGAGCACCTCCATACAGAGGATTCAACGGCTGATTGACTCTGTCCCCCTGACAAATCTGCTCTTGACTTTACTTTCAACTTCCTACAGAAAAGTGAGTGGGAATCAAACTATTGAGGATTTGGAAGAACTTTTTATGTATACAACCTTCTTGAAATAAGCAAGTCTGGTCACATATTATGTCTTTTATAACCCCAAATTTATAGTAAGAAGAGCAAAATTCTTAACTGTTTGAATATATCCACACATTTGCATCATTTATTGATAGTGAACATTGTGATATGTGTAGCTACTTGGTGAGTTGTGATGGTTGGCATACTGAAGCAGAAACATAGAGGACACTACAGAAATGTTCCTTTCTTCAATTCTTGTCCGTATCTGTAGTTGGTAGTGTTTTTGCAGGATAAAGTGCTGCTGGAGGGAGTACTGTATATTAGAAGAAATACTTTGGGTTTGGAAAAAAAATGAGATATCAGTAAAACTTTTCATATGATGGATGAGATTAAGTAGGATGGCTCTGTTTTTGTAATTGTCGTTTTCCTAGGCATGTGTCCTGCAGCGGCAGAGGAAGGGTTCCATGAGTAGCGATGCCAGCGCCTCCACTGACTCAAACACCTACTATGAGGACGATTTCAGTAGCACAGAGGAGGACAGCAGTCAAGGTAGAGGCTGTTCTTTTCTCTTTCTCAAAGATTAATTGCAGAGTGCAACAGGAGGGTTGCCAGTAGGGTCCTTTAGTTTCCTTTTTATTATTTTGTTTTCATCTCCCTAGCCTAGACCTTGATTGTTTTCACTCAAAGATGACATGTTATGTAAGAGCAAATTGAGCTGTTGATGACTGAATGAAGGACACAACTTCTAGCCATGCTCAGATTACTTTTTTTTCTTTTCTCTCCAAAAATCCAAATATATCTCACTTGTTCATATTTCTTTCTATTTTTTTGAGACAGAGTCTCACTCTGTTGCCCTGGATAGAGAGCCATGTGGGTCATAGCTCACAGCAACCTCAAACTCTTGGGATCATGTGATCCTCTTTCCTCAGCCTCCTGAGTGGCTGGGACAACACGCTCTTGCCACAATGCTTGGCTGATTTTTTTGTTTTTAGTAGAGATGGGATCTTGCTCTTGCTGTTCTCAAACTCCTGAACTCAAGTGACCTCCTGCCTTGGCCTCCCAAAGTGCTAGGATTACAGGCATGAGCCACCACCCCCAGCCTCAGTTGTTTATATTTCTTCATATGTTAACTCCTTTTGTGAGCTCTACTTGGAGCTTTCTCTGTGAAACTCAAAAGGTTACATATGAGGTGTTTGGTTTAGATGTTCTCATAGAGTCATGCTTTAGGGAAGCATAAAGGAGAGAAACTCAAGATTGTTGTAGTGAACAACAGGGCCAAATTAACAATTCCTCATACCTTAGTTTGGAGAGAGAGTAAATTTCTCAGATTCTTCGTAATCAGATTTGTGGGAGCAATGTGAAATATTGAGAGAAGTATGCTTGTTACCCTCCTTGAATTTATACTTGATAAGACAAGATAAATTTGCTCTTGATAATGTTTAGAGCTAGGCATGTTGGCTCACACCTAATCCATGCACTTTGGATGGCCGAGGTGGGAGGATTGCTTGAGGCTAGCAGTTTGAGACCAGCCTCAGCAAATATAGTGAGACCCCATCTCTTTTTTTTTTTTTTTTTTTTTGGGACAGAGCCTCAAGCTATCCCCCTGGGTAGAGTGCTGTGGCATCACAGCTCACAGCAACCTCCAACTCCTGGGCTTAAGCGAGTCTCTTGCCTCAGCCTCCCAAGTAGCTGGAGGCGCCTGCCACAATGCCTGGCTATTTTTTGGTTGCAGCCGTCATTGTTGTTTTTGGCAGGCCCGGGCTGGATTCGAACCCGCCACCTTAGGTGTATATGGCTGGCACCTTAGCCACTTGAGCCACAGGTGCTGAGCTACCCCATCTCTTAAAAAGAAAAAACATTAGACATGGTGACATGTGCCTGTAGTCCCAGCTATTCAGCAGTATGAGGCAGAAGGATTGCTTGAAAGGAGGACTTTAAAGGTTTCAGTTAGCTATGATGGCATTGCTGCATTCTAGCCAAGTGATAGGACAATACCTGTTTCTAAAAAAGTAATAATACAAAAATAAATAAAGCAATGTTGTTTCTCTTCCTTTGTTGAACTCCTTTAAAAATAATCAGCTTTATTGAGGTATAATGTATATGTAATAAAATGTTCTCATGTATGCATTTAGGTGAATTTTGACAAATGTGTGCAACCACGTAACCACTGTCACCACCACCATCAAGTTTTGTCTTCCTTTCTGACTTTGGCACTTTTCGAAAGCAGATTTTCCAAAATGTTTTTTTTTTTTTTTTTTCTAAATTTATTTTGTTACTTTCTCTTTCTCTGTTCAGATGATGACAGTGAGCCTATTTTGGGGCAGTGGTTTGAAGAGACCATCTCCCCCAGCAAAGAGAAAGTGGCACCTCCGCCACCTCCTCCACCTCCTCCGTTGGAGAGCTCTCCTCGCGTTAAAAGCCCCAGTAAGCAGGCCCCTGGTGAGAAGGGCAACATTTTGGCTAGTCGCAAGGATCCTGAGTTGGTAAGAGTGGGTTTCTAAGTTTTAGGGGGAGTGGAAGTGGAGGATCGGGGGAATAAGGAACATATCATTTGAACTAAAACATTTTGTAGGTTGGATAAATGTGATGCTTAAAGATGTTTTTGCTTACAACTTCTGTGTATTGATTATATTTCAATAAATCATTTGTATTGCTGATATTGTTTCTTTGATGGCCTTTAGAATTAGACAGAAGTGGGCTTGAATCCTTCTAATCACTTCCTGGCTTTGTGACGTTGGGCAAGAATCTGTACTTCACAAAGCCTCACTTTTGTTTCCTGTTATATGGGACTGATTGGACATGCTTCTGAAGGTGTTGTGAAGACTTTGTCTAAAGCACTTAGCATAGGTCTGGTATATCCTAAGTGAATAAACCAGATACAGTTGTTGTTTTCTTTTTTTTTTTGAGACAGAGTCTCACTATATTGCCCTCAGTAGAGTGCTATGGTGTCACAGCTTAAGCAATCTCAAACTATTGGGCTTAAGCAATTCTCTTGCCTTAGCCTCCCAAGTAGCTGGGACTATGGGCACCTGCCACAATGCTTGGCTATTTTTTGGTTGTAGTTGTCATTGTTTGGCAGGCCTGGGCTGGATTTGAACCTGCCAGCTCTGATGTATATGGCTGGGACCCTAGCCGCTGAACTACAGGCGCCGAGCCACAGTTGTTTTGATATAGCTTACATTCTAGTCAAGGATATACATATAAAACATTCACACAGTACTGCAATTTAATTTTATTAGAGAAGAGCTGAGAATTCTGTATATGAGTAATCATAAATATAGGCTTCAGAACTGAATATACCAATATAATATCCTACACCTGGACCAAGACAGGACCTTAGGGGAAGGAAAGAAATGGGTCAGTTCATTTAAAGTCCTATTTCTTTATATACTATTTGATGATGTCTGTTGTATTAAACTGGTAGAATTACATGGGAAAGACTCATGTAATTAAGCTTAGTTTCACTGTAAATGACTTAAAATTTAATTCTTTAATTTGTTGTGTTTGTATAAGACCTTTGGGTATATATAATTTCAGTTTGTGTTCAGGGTTTTTAGGAGCTCTGGGCTTATGATCCTGATATGAGCTATTTTGTGTTCCTTTTAGTTCTTAGGCCTGGCTTCCAACATTTTGAACTTCATCACCTCTTCCATGCTGAACTCTCGGAACAATTTTATTCGGAACTACCTGAGTGTATCTCTTTCAGAACACCATATGGCCACCCTGGCCAGTATAATCAAAGAAGTAGACAAGGATGGACTCAAGGGTCAGTAGACAGGATATGTGCCTGGTAGACTTATAGTAGTGGATTGTGGCTATTGGGAGGGTGGGGTGGTGCACCACATACTCTGTAGCTACTTACATAAGTGATGTTTCCATTTGTCTTCAAGGGTCATCAGATGAAGAGTTTGCTGCTGCTCTCTATCATTTCAACCACTCTCTGGTAACCTCTGACCTTCAGTCACCTAACCTGCAGGTTTGTGTGCACTGCGACTATCTAGGGCCAAGAGCTCTTGGTACCAGCTCCCATCAGCCCCAGTTCTTCTCTTATTAAGGACCAGTTTTTATTTATTTATTTATTTATTTTTGTAGAGACAGAGTCTCATTTTATTGCCCTCAGTAGAGTGCCGTGGCATCACACAACTCACAGCAACCTCCAGCTTCTGGGCTTAGGTGGTTCTCTTGCCTCAGCCTCCCGATCAGCTGGGTCTACAAGTGCCTCCCACAGTGGCCGGCTATTTTTTTGTTGCTGTTTGGCCAGGGCCGGGTTTGAATTCACCACCCTCTGTATACTGGGTCAGCTCCCTACCCACTGAGTCACAGGCGCTGCCCAAAATCAGTATTTATTAAGTCACCTCATGGGAAAGAGGGTTGAGAGATGATTCTAACTTGTCCTTTGTACCTAAATTAAGATGACTTTAAAAAGACAATGTATTCTTTATCTCCAAGTCAATAAGTATAAAGAAAAGGAAAAACTACAATCTCCCAATGATCAGACTAGTAGAAAAGTGGGCAAAATACTAAAGAGGGCAAATTATAAAAAAGGGAATATAGGCTCAGCGCCTGTAGCATGGTGGTTATGGCGCCAGCCACATGTACTGAGGGTGGTCGGTTCAAACCTGGCCTGGGCCAGATAAACAATGACAACCACAGCAAAAAAATAGCCAGGCATTGTGGCGGGTATCTGTAGTCCCAGCTACTTGGGAGGCTGAGGCAGGAGAATCACTTAAGCCCAAGAGTTTGAGGTTGCTGTGATGCTACAGCACTCTACTGAGGGTGACATAGTGAGACTCTGTCTCAAAAACAAACAAAAAAAAAGACAAGAAAAGAAAAAAGGAATATAAATGGCAAAAAAAAAAGGAAAAATATTTATATCATTAGTAATTGAAGAAATACAAATAAAAATATGTTTGAAATGAATCACATCATAGGAGATAGATGCTCTCATATGCTCCTTGCAAACTCACCACCAAAACAAAGTCTAAGACCTTGACTGTGAACTTCTAATCTTTTGGTTTTCTCTCCTCACTGAAGTAGCTGACACCTTGAATCTTAAATCTCAAGGTTTCATATATATATGAAAGTTCATAGTCAAGGTCTTAGACTTTGTTTTGGTAGTGGATTTGCAAGGAGTTTATAAGAGTATCTATGTGCTCTAATATGATATCTATATCTATATATATCCATATATCTGTATCTGACTCTTAAACAATGGAAAGGTTGGGGCACTGACCCTGTTGGTAGCTAGAAATACACTTAAGACTTTTAACTCTACCAAAATTGAACTATTAATAGGCTGCTGTCAACCAGAAGTCTTACGGATGAGATAAATGGTTGATTAACACATATCTTTTATATTATAGGTATTATATACTGTATCCTTATAATAAAGCAAGCTAGAGAAAAGAAAATATTATTAAGATAATCCTAAGGAAGAGAAAATATATTTACTCTCTATTGAGTGGAAGTAGATTGTCATAAAGATCTTTATGCTCATTGGGAAGAAGAGGAAGAGGAGGGTCTGGACTTGCTGTGTCGGGGGGCAGAGGTGGAAGAAAATCTGTGTATGAGTGGATCCCTGCAGTTCAAACTCATGTTCAAGGGCCAACTGTATATGTTATCTACACTTATAAAATTAAAAATGTTTATTTGTTTACAGCTTTAATGCAAACGATATGCTCCGTGTAATCTTATCAGATACTCTTTTTTCACTTAATATTATATAGTACTATATTGCCAAGATTTATCCTCTAAATATTTCTGTAGTTCTGTCTGGATTGTTGTTATCAGTTTTTGCTTTTTTTTTTTTTTTTTTTGAGACAGAGTCTTTCTCTGTGCCCTTGGTAGAGTGCGTTGGTGTCATAGCTCACCACAACCTCAATCTCTTGGGCTTAAGCAGTTCTCTTGCCTCAGCCTCCCAAGTATCTGGAACTACAGGTGCCTGCCACAACACCTGGCTGTTTTTAGAAATGGGGTCTCGTGCTTGCTCAGGCTGATCTCAAACTCCTGAGCTCAGGTGATCTACGGCCTTAGCCTTCCTGAGTGCTGCGATTATAGGTGTGAGCCACCATGCCTAGCCTTTGGATTGTTGTTATATTCCTTTGCGTTTATTACTGTACACATTTACTCATCTCCTTCCCTTTCCTACTTGTGGACATTTGAATTATATCCAGGACTTTATTGCTATTCCAGATGTCGCTATGATCTTGGCCATGTTCCCTGTGATACAAGGATACATGATTCTCTATAATATAACTAGGACTTAAATTGCCAGGTTATAGAGTCTATGATCTTAAACAATGTCAAAGTGCTCTCTAAAGTAGAGGTACCAATTTTTACTCCCACTAGCCGTATGCCAGTATGTGGATTTTGTATCCTCTCCCCACATTCGGTGATGTTATATGTTGATAATTATTTTATGAACATGGTCAAAGTTAGTCGTTTTCAGTCTTTAATGTGCACAAGGATTCCTGGGGAGTTTGTCAAAAATGTAGTTTTCTAATTTCCCTCAATAATCTTTTTGCTCAAGAATTTGCCCTGAGAATATTTCAAAAATGTTTTATTACACTTTAGATTATTTCAGTGGATTCTCAGAAGCAAGCTATAATTTAAGGACTTGTCAGTTGCCTCCAGAGGACTAAAATCCAAAAAGCTATTTCAAGAGATTAAAACGGATTTATTTTAATTTTTGAGACAGGTATTGCTTTATGGCCAGGACTAGAGTGCAGTGGTGTTGTCATAGCTCACTGCCACCTCAAACCCTTGGCTTCAAGCAAGTCTTATATCTCAGCTTCCCCAAATGCTAGGAATACAGGCATGTGCTACCATGCCTGGCCTGAAATTGATTCTCATAATCTAATCCCAAGCTGGTTGAGGAGTTTCTTTTTTTGAGACGGAGCCTCAAGCTATCCCCCTGGGTAGAGTGCCATGGTATCACAGCTCACATCAACCTCCAACTCCTGGGCTCAAGCGAGTCTCCTGCCTCAGCCTCCCAAATAGCTGGGACTACAGGCGCCCGCCACAATGCTTGGCCATTTTTTGGTTGTAGCCATCATTGTTGTTTGGCGGTCCTGGGCTGGATTCGAACCCACCACCCTAGGTGTATGTGGCTGGTGCCTTAGCCGCTTGAGCCATAGACATTTCTTGAGCCAAGGAGTTTCTTAACAATTTTTTCTATTTTTTAAAAAGGTGATTGTAAAACCCATTTATCCCTACTTTTAGATGAAAACTTTTATTTTGACAGAAAAGAATATAAATTGAATAGAAAAGTTGTTGACCTAAGGTAAAGAAAAGGAAATGCTTCAGTTAGTATATAGCCCTTTAGTACCCTCTTGGACTGTGTATGGTCAAAGTGTCCTGCTGAAGTTGTTAGCTTCTTTCTTAGATCTAAACTTAGAGAATTTTATAGTTCATGGACTTGGCCTTTTTTGGCCTAAACTTGTCCAAAGAACAGGAAAGAAATATTTTCCTTTAGACAATAGGAGTCCTTAAGACTTCTGTAATGATGTTACCATCTTAGTATTTAAAAAATAATTACAGACCTTGTGTGGGCATGCAGTTTAGTTGCCTTTAACTACTGATGTTATGGCAAAGGAAATCCTCAAATCTCCCTCTTCATTTCCTCTCCACAATGAGACTTTAATTCTTCCCCCAAATTTCTCTGCTGTGATGAAAGAAAGTGAAGGATAGTCCATGTAATCTATCTGCCATTGAATTCCCCCACCTTGGATATTGTTTGTTTGGAATAATGTAAAAAACCTCTTTACCTGTGTACTTGACTTATGTGGCAACACACATACACACAGTATCCTCTAAGGCAGGTGTCCTCAAACTATGGCCCTCAGGCCACATGCGGCCCACCAAGGACATTTATCTGGCCAGCCGGGTGTTTTTGCCGCCACTGCCTGTCCTGCTTAGGAGCCGACTCATCCCAGGGCCCGCAGTCCGGCCCACCAGCAGTCTGAGGGGTAGTGAACTGGCCCCCTGTTTAAAAAGTTTGAGGACCCCCGCAATGGGAACTTGATAAAGGGTATCTCAATATATGTAAGTCAACAGCTAGAGAAGTTATGTCTCAAACATTGTTTTCATTTGTCAGGGCAATAAAATATTGCCTGAGGTTCTGAGTAAAACCAGGCCTATTTACTACTTAGAGAAGAAATTGAAAGGTGCTTATTGATATATTGCCAAGTAGACTTTCTACTAAAAGTCTGTAGAAAAAGATGTTCTGTTAAATTTGTCTAATAAAGCAGCCTATTAAAGTGGGCAGGCAGCTGAGGTATTCTTTTTGGGATTCTAGTAGATTCTAGAATGTTTCTTGTTGGAAGTCTGTTTTCCTAGACTCTTTCTTTCTTTCCTTTATTTCTTTGACAGGGTCTTGCTCTGCTAATGGAATACATTGATGACATCCTAGCTTACTACAACCTCAGATTCCTGGGCTCAAGCAATCTTTCTGCCTTAGCCTCCTCAGTAGCTGGAACTATAGTATGAGCTACCCTGCCTGGCTAAGATTTTAATGTTTTTTTAGAGATAGCGTCTCACTATTGACCAGGGTAAATCTAGACTCTTTATTTCATAAGTAATAGCATATAGTAAGAGCAAAGAACATTACTGAGGTAATCAAAGGTGAAACATAGTCCCTATTGTCTGAGAATAGAGTTTGATAGATACATAGACAGCTAATTTAACAGAATCTATGCAGTGTCCAAGTGGAGAGAGTAGAGTGGAGGTTGGAAGAAGAGAGAGAATGCTTTTTGTGTGATTGGCAAGGTGAGGGGAATAGGAAGCTGGGACTTCAGAGAAGCTGTGGCAGGTGTGTAAGGTTAGGATGCCAGTAGGGAGTGAAAGGCAACAGCAAAGAAGGGAAGGTGCTTGAGGGGCTGCATGTAGAAGGCGCACAGAATGGCTCACTTTGGTTGAGAGAGATCGCCACATTGTTTGGGACAAAACATTAAGTAGTCTTAAAAATCCATATGAAAGATTTGAAAAAACAGAGAGCCACTTGGCTGTGTTTTTATAGTAGTAAGATGGGCCTTGGAGAAAATGGAGGTCCAGAGCATCAGTGGCTATTAAGTGAATCAGGACATGACAAGTCTATAAAGTAGTGCCTAGCACCAAATCACAGGGAGATATTACTTCACACCTATTAGGATGGCTGTTATCAAAGAAATGGAAATGTTGGTGAGGATGTGGAGAAAGTGGAAGCCTTCTGCATTGGTGGTGGGAATGTGAAATGGGTGTAGTAGCTGTGGAAAATGGTATGGCAATTTCACAAAAGTTATGCATAGAATGACCATGTGGTACACAGCCACAGTCCCAGCTGAGAAGAGCCCAGGAATTTGGGGCTGTGGTGCACTGTGATTGTGCCTGTGGATAGCCATTGCACTCCAGCTTAGGCAACATAGTGAGACCCTATCTCAAAAAAAGGAAGAATTACCATATAATGCAGCAATCATATACTCCCCCCAAAATGAAAACTGGCACTTGAACAGATAGATATTTGTATGCCCGTGTTCGTAGTATTCTATTGTTCACAATAACCAAAAGGGTGGAAGCAACCAAGTATCTACTGATCCTTATCTGTTTATTCTTAAGGATAAAGTGGGATACATCCAGACAGTGGATAAAGGAAGGAAATTCTGACTCTTGGTACAACATGGGGGGACTTTAAAAACATTATGCTAATTGAAATAAGTTAGTCTGAATGGGATAAATCTAGTACTATATGATTCCACTTATGAAGTATTTAGAGGAATCAAATTCATAGAGACAGAAAGTTGAATGTGGCTGCCAGGAGTTGGGCAGAAGGGAGAATGAAGACTTAGTGTTTAATGGCTATAGTGTTTCAGTTGGGAATGATACACACTTTGGAGATGAATGGTGGTAATTGTTGCATAAAAATATGTATGTACTTAATGGCACAGAACTATATATATAAAATGGAAAATTTTGTGTTAATGATATTTAGCCCTCCCCAAATAGTGCTTGGTGCATGGTAGTAGTAGCTACTAGATGTCACCTGCTATACTTTTACTTTTATTATTATTTAATATTATTTTTATT
Organism: Galagoides demidoff; assembly: GCA_963574575.1. Lineage (NCBI taxonomy): Eukaryota > Metazoa > Chordata > Mammalia > Primates > Galagidae > Galagoides > Galagoides demidoff. The sequence continues at coordinate 687 of CAUYQV010154049.1, read as the reverse complement.
GCATCATCTAGGTTCATTCATGAAATGTTCACTGAACATCACCTATGCCATGTACTTTTGTAAGCACTGAAAAAATAAAAATAACTTGAATTAGCATGGGATCATGAGAAAGGAGGGAGTTACGGTGTAGATAAAGGCTGTATTGCAGAGATCTTGGGAGATTATTTGAATGGGCTGAAAGGCACGGAAAGGAAGGAGTCTTAGAGCTGGGCCTATGGTACTGTGCAGTGTATGTGCACTGCTATTGGGGTTGGCAGCATTTTGAATAAAAGTCATTTCCAAGGAATGGGATCCTTGAGGATGTATGTATTATAGGAATACAATTTAACTTGGCAGATTTAGAAATTTGTCCTACATCCTGCAGTAACCAAGTCTGTGTCTTCTGGAGCCAAATGAGAAAGCAAGCATTTGTCTGATTTTCCATTGGCATCCTGCTCAGTTTGTGTGTGTGTGTTTGAGAAGATAAAGTTGCAGCTTAGATAACTGAGCTGAAAATGAATCTCATTTGAAAGACATGTTACAACTGCAGGCAAGAACCTTGATTGGGGCTCGGCGCCTGTGGCTCAATCGGCTAAGGCGCCAGCCACGTACACCTAAGGTGGCGGGTTCGAATCCCCAGCCCGGGCCCGCCAAACAACAATGATGGCTGCAACCAAAAAATGGCCAGGCGTTGTGGCAGGCGCCTGT
>CAUYQV010154045.1:0-34831 GCA_963574575.1 Galagoides demidoff | reverse complement strand
CATCACAGCTCATAGCAACCTCCAACTCCTGGGCTCAAGTGAGTCTCCTGCCTCAGCCTCCCAAGTAGCTGGGACCACAGGCGCCTGCCACAATGCCCGGCCATTTTTTGGTTGCAGCCATCATTGTTGTTTGGCGGGTCCGGGCTGGGGATTCGAACCCGCCACCTTAGGTGTATGTGGCTGGCGCCTTAGCCAATTGAGCCACAGGCGCCGAGCCAGATTTTCTACTTTTTATTTAGAATAACTCAGTTGTAAGTAATTATAGCATTAATGTACATCAAAGGATTTGGACTGTTGACTAGTCAAAATCCCCATGAAAACAAAGAACAATACAATAGTGTGAAAGTTAGTGCCTCATACTCCCAACTTCAAAATACATGAAGGATCAGAGCAAACAGGAAAGGGGACAATACATGCAGTGAGAAGTATAAATCCTACCAGAAGCATTTTCTCTTCTGGGTGTGCTCCTTAGTTCCAGGTACTTGACACCGTCATCTGCAAATTCTTTAATGACATCTTTTGTGACCTGATAAAAAAGGCAATGTACACAATATTGATAATGTTAGCGTAAGAGCCCAAGTGAAAGTCTCAAGTGCTGCAGTTTATTTCATTCATTAAATGCGACTGTACAAAATGCCAGCAGTCTCCCACCTAGAAGAGATTAACTGCTTTATGATACCCTAAAGGAAAACAGGACAGAGCTGCAACATCTCCAATAGTTCTCACTGCACCTTCATTCCCACCTTAACTCCAAATGTGCACATCCACCACACTTTCTTTCCTCCCCTTTACCATTTCTCTATTTTCTCATGCTCATTGTATTAGATTGATAAAACAGAGAAATAAGAAGAAACTAAAACTAGCTGCAACCATGTAGTGTGTGTATAGTGCAGGAAACGTACACACAGAAATAAACAGTTAAAATGAGAAAGCATTACTGATATAATGATCAGACATTACTAATGTGCTATTTAAAGTCATGGCTTAAGGTTCTTATTCAAGTTAGGAATAAATTGTGTGTTTCAATAGATTCTGGAAGGGTTAAATTTTCCTAAGAAAGACCTAGGAAAATTCCCCTGGGCAAAGGAAGTTGTTGACAAATGTTAAGTAAAATCATGTATCTATTTAGTACAAATCTCAACAATCCAAAGTTATCAAAGGCATGTTTTTCTTAATCCTAAAAAATACCAAATCTAAAAGAAAATAGGACTAGGTTTGGAGTGCTATGACAACCTGTCCCCTAGTTAGTCCTTACATTTGGTACCCTAATGTTAATCTGCTTTGCCTACATGCACAGAAGCATGCAAATGCAGTGTTGTGGCAAAGGAACAGGGCTGGCTGTGTGTGTAGACAGTGCCTAGTGGGACAGCACTACATTAGTGAATGCATAGCAATCCAATGTCTGCATCTTCTCTTTTTTTTTTTTTGGTCCCTCACCCACCCCTTCACAAAAGCCAAAAAGGCATTCATTGAATGGAATGAATGGGTGGCTCAGATTCACCAGGAGGTCTGGAGAACCAGACTCTCATGAGACACTCTTAGACCAAGCAAGACACTTGGTGCCTCCACTAGTAAGTATAACCCTATAGCCTCCACACCTTCATCACGGCTGCTGGCACTTGGCCCTGTGGCACTGTAACCTCAGGACTCCCTCCTGCTGCTACTGATACCACCAAAGTGTGGCCTCATTTTTGCCAAGTGAGGAACCTGGATCTTGCATTGCCTCCTAAATGAAAAGGGAGACCCACAGGGATCCATTCACCCTACTCCAGCTCATGAGTCTAATGATAAGGAGATGAATAGAAGTGAAGACAGTGAAGTAGTAGACCTTTTCAGTAATTGAAGTGATCATATATATTATCCAAGGACCCCTGCTTTCTGAGCAGTTAGGTATCTGTCAAACCAAATGAATAGCGTAAAGATCACTGGCAAGTGTGTAACGAGAGAAAGGAAAGAAGATTTGTCTAGGCCATAATGAAGCCTGTGGAATTATCCCTACATCCCAGGAACCCTTCCCTGGAAGTCACATCTTTCTCTGCCAGATTACTTTTTATTTGTTTATTGTTTTTTAAGAGACAGAGTCTTCACTTTATCACCGTTGGTAGACTGCCATGGTGTCACAGTTCACAGCAACCTCCAGTTCTTGGGCTTAGGTGATTCTCTTGCCTCAGCCTTCAGAGTAGCTGGGACTACAGGTGCCAACCACAATGCCTGGCTATTTTTAGAGATGGGGTTCTCATTCTTGCTTAGGCTGGTCTCAAACAGGCAATCTACTTGCCTCGGCCAACTAGAGTGCTGGGATTATGGGCATAAGCCACCGTGTCCAGTCTTATTCTTCTTTCTAAATTGGCAATGCTCTATCTGGCTGAACTTCCTGGAACCTTGAAACTAAGTCTTGCTTCTGCAAACCTACACATGCTTTGACATCTTCAGTGAGATGCAATATTGTAATCCTTTGTCTGTCTACTTGTGAGTCCAATAAAAGGACAGGAACAGAGCTGATGGGGGAGCTTAGCCATTTTTGGATTTTAGTCCATGTGGCTCCCCTGGTTGAAATAAAGCCTCTTCTGTCTCTGGTGTTTGGGTGATTCTTTCCCTCTGCTGGGACTAGATTGCTGCTATAAGAACACTCCCAGGAGTGTTCAGTGGTATTTGTTAAGTGGCTGATTAGAGGAATGCCCTTTTGGGATCCTATAAATTCTTATGCATGTTTTTAACACAGAGCTTATCACATTATGTTGCATTTATCTGCTTTGAGGTCCATCTCTCAAATCTATGAATTTCTCATTCAGGAGCAGAGACTGTCTATCTCTCCTTGTCTCTTCAGGTCTTTAGCACAGTACCTGGAACATTACAGGTGTTAGAAAAGTTGAATTCAGTCAACTTTTGTTGTACCAAAACTATTAGAGTTAACTCTCCTTTAAAAGATAATTTATTTATTTACCACTTACCATGAAGATCAGTCTTGATTGAGGAGGAAATTTTTTTCTTTATCAGTCAAAAGTTATTTCTCCGGAAATGCAAGTTATACTGACATTTTTTCTAATGGCTAAGTACATTGACAAGATTTTGTTTCTCTCTACTTAGAAAGATGTTATTTATTTATATTTTTTAAGACAGAGTCTCAGCTCGGTGCCTGTGGCTCAACTGGATCCAGCCTGGGCCTGCCGAACAACAATGGGGGCAACCAAAAAAATAGCTGGGCACTGTGGCAGGTGCCTATGGTCCCAGCTACTTGGGAGGGTGAGGCAGGAGACTCACTTGAGCCCAGGAGTTGGAGGTTGCTGTGAGCTGTGATGCCACAGCACTCTACCCAGGGGGACAGGTTGAGGCTCTGTCTCAAAAAAAAAAAAAGACAGAATCTCAAGCTGTCCCCATGGGTAGAGTGCTGTGGCATCACAGCTCACAGCAGCCTCCAACTCTTGGCCTCAAGTGATCCTCTTGCCTTAGTTTTTTATTTTATTATTGTTATTTTTTTGAGACAGAATCTTACTATGTCACTCAGTTCACAGCAACCTCAAACTCTGGGGCTTAAGCAATTGATTCTCTTGCCTCACCCTTCCAAGTAGCTGGGACTATAGGTACCTGCCACAAGACTCCGCTATTTTTTGTTACACTTGTCATTGTTGTTTAGCTGGCAGAAGCCAGTTTTAAACCCGCCAGCCTTGGTGTATATGGCTGGCACTATAACCACTGTGCTTCAGGTGCCAACTCCTGTTGCCTTCATTTTTCTATTTTTAGTAGAGATGGGGTCTTGCTTTTGTTCAGGCTGGTCTCACACTTGCCTCAAGCAATCCACCAGCCTCTGCCTCCCAGAGTGCTAGAATTACAGGCATAAGCCACCCTGCCTGGCAGAAACAAGACATTTTAAAATGCCATCCTGGTCATATCAATGGCACAGAAGCCAGTATTCCATGTCAGACTCTAGTATAACGGATAAAAGATAAGAGAACATAGTGGCATTCTCTACTCCTTCATTCCCAGAGAGAAGCACAATTTACCTAGGGATTAATCACTCAATATGTAAGTACTTCTTGAATTTCTCCATTCTGTATAATGCCCAAACAGGCAGTTAAAAGCCCCATCAAGAATATGCCCACCTGTGGCCAAATATTTCATATATATTAAAGACAAGATCAGATATTCTCCCCCAAATTGTTCTCTACCCAATAAAATAAGCTTATTTTAGTTCTTTTGGTTTTTATTTTTTGAGACAGAGTCTCACGTTTTCACCTTCGGTAGAGTGCAATGGCTCACAGCAACCTCAAACTCTTGGGCTCAAGCAATTCTCTTGCCTCAGCCTCCCCAGCAGCTGGGACTACAGGTGGCCGCCACAATGCCTAGCTATTTTTTTTAGGGATGGGGTCTCACGCTGGCTCAGGCTGGTCTCAAACCCGTGAGCTCACACCTTGGCCTCCCAAGTGCTAGGATTATAAGCATGAGCACCGCACCCAGCCCCTTTCCTCATATTTTTTACAGAAGACATGGTCTTTTTATTTATTTATTTATTTGCAGTTTTTGGCTGGGGCTGGGTTTGAACCCACCACCTCTGGCATATGGGGCTGGTGCCCTACCCCTTTGAGCCACAGGTGCCACCCATATTTATTTTTTAATGTTTGTGATTCACTGAGGGTACAAAGAATTAGGTTATACTGATTGTGGTTGTTAGGTAAAGTCCCTCTTGTAATTGTGTCCCCAAATGTCTTTTTACATTAGCTATTAGTCAAATGTCTTATCTTGGTTTTAAAAAGTTGCCATAAAAAAATTTTTTCTTTTTTTGATACCGAGTCTCACTATGTCACCCTCAGTAGAGTTCCGTAGTGTCACAGCTCACAGTAACCTCCAACTCTTGAGATTAAGTAATTCTCCTGCCTCAGCTTCCGAAGTAGCTGGGACCACAGGCGCCTACAACAATGCCCAGCTATTTTTTGGTTGCAGTTGTTTAGTTGGCCTGGGTTCGAATCTGCCACCCTTGGTGTATGTGGCTGGCACCGTAACCACTTTGCTATGGGCGCCGAGCCTAAAAACGTATTTTCATCAGACTCTTAATGAAAGTAAAAATGAAAGGTCATGTGCAACAATTGAAGAGCATAAATTACTTTATAATCTTAACCATTCTATAAATCCCTTCGTGACTTACCATTAGAATATCTTCAGGGCTACTGGTAAGCTGATGAATAGTTTGAAACATCTGGAAACATCTGCAACAAGAGTGAACATTTTTAGCATACTCTAGTCATTACAAACTCAAGAGAAACTCACTAAGCCAAATTAATGAACAGATTTCAGGCTAATAGTAAGTATACATTTATATTTACAAAGAACTACAAAATAAGTTTTCAAAAATTACATTTATTGGAAAGATAATAAAATAATTAAAAGTAAAACATTGATATTTTTAAGTGAGAAATATAGTTGCCTTCTCCAACTCTACCTAACATACAGAGGAGAAAATTCAATATGCCTGTATTATCAAGTCTAAAGAATATTCCAATGTACTCTTTAAATGCATGCTTTGCTAAAAAAGAAAAGGCCAGGCATGGTAGCTCACACCTGTAATCCTAACACTCTGGGAGGTTGAGGTAGGAGGATCTCTTGAGCTTAGGAATTTGAGACCAGCCTGAGCAAGAACAAGACCCCTTTCTCTACTAAAAATGCAAAAATGAGCTGGACATTGTGGCAGGTGCCTTAGTTCCAGCTACTCGGGAAACTGAGGCAGGATGACTGCTTAAACCCAGGAGTTTGAGGTTGCTTTTAGCCTGGCTAACACCATGACACTCTAGCCTGGGGCAAAAGAGTGAGACTCTGTCTCAAAAATGAAAAAAAAAAAAAAGAGAAAGAAATGAAAAGAATATTCCAATGGAGTATAGCTTCTCAACAAGTAAATCACTAAAAATACTGCCAATACTCTGACAACTGGAAAAAATGCTGTATGTTACCTTAAACTCTCCATGCTTTGATGCCTACCCTATGCTTTCTAACCAATAAAATCTGAATTCTTATTAGTCACAATCTCAAAACAATGACACAGAAAAAAGAAAAAAGGAGTATACCCACAACCTCCTGAAACTCACTCTTCTAAAGTTCGTTTCTTTCCCTTGTCAATCATAGTCATCTGATTGTGGATTTTAAGATCTGGTTTCTTGGCTATTAATTTCTTCATGGTATTAGAACTAATGGATCCATTCAGGTGGGCATGAAGTTCCTAATACAAGTGAATACAATCAGTAAAAATCTATTAAGTATCCAACAGTTACATAGCATCATACCAGGTATTCGGTGTTTGCAGTCTGTACTAGGCAAAGTGCCTATTTCGTTTAGCTATATGACTTTTAAAGTTTACAGATTCTACAAATTCTTTTGTGAAAAGAAACAACATAAAAGTCATTATAATTAGAAATCACTCAAGAATTCTGTCGCTGAATTCTCACCACTTTTGGCAATTCCCAGTAAAAGTCTGTCTTCCGTGGTTGTTGCAGTTCTTCTATCTCCATTGTGATTTTACCAGGGGGGAGAAAAGCAGTCCTTCTCCACTCTTTTTGGTATGAACAATGTAACGTATTGCCAGTAAATCCTGTTGTCCCGAATTTCTTTCAGATTGCTTTCCTTCCATACATTTTGATAAGATTAGCTGTATATGCAGCTCTGGGCTCAGGTTCACCTATTTTAACAAATGTTAATATTTTCAGGTGTTGACATAAAAGCAAAGAAACAGGATTTTGACTATTTATTCTTCAAAAAGCAAAAGCCCTTCCAAAGCTAACTTAAGTGTGTCTGAGGTGGGGAAATGATTAGTAAACAATCTGAACTAGAAATAGGAAAAGCTCAAGCTTATACAAGTAAAAGGTGTACTGAAACCTGAAATTTAGTAGAGTATACATGGATTCCTTATCCATTGGGACCGTCCAACTATGTCTATAAAACTACTTCAAAAATTAGAAATTTTATAAGGCCTATTTTGGATAAAATTTACATGTTTGAATTGTTTAAAATATATAAAAGAGCAGAGGTGTTGAAGTAGGATGGACCTAGGTTTGTCCTTTTACCACTTCTGAGGTTAGTAGCCATGTGGCTTTAGTTGTACTCTCACAGGTTCAGTTTCCTTATTTGTTAAAATGGGATGAAAAATACACAGCAACTGTGAGGATTACTAAAGAAATTTAAATTCCCCTTTTCTGTGCTCCCTGATGAGCCAGAGAACTACTTTAACTCAGTGGCCAATCACTGATTTACTCCCTCCTTTGCAGTCTTTAAAATTCTTGAGGATAGGTCCTTTTGATTTTTCTAACCATTCTAGCACCTAGCACACTGTAGGTGAGAAATAAATCCTCATTTCTTTTCACCTCTGAAAGTGTTTTATAAGTTAAGATAAAATTCCAAATGAAATAGAATGATAGCCACTATATATATAGCCACCTTGATCTTCTGTGTTCTTAATTGTAACAATGTTGACGAGAATAACAGCTCCCATGATTCAGGTATGTGACAAGCACTCTTACTAATACTATCTTTAATTCTCCAAATAATGTTGTAAACAATTATTACCACATTACAAATCAATAAATTGATACTAAGTGGAGATAAAGAAGTCACTAAAATAATGTAACGTGCAATAAATAGCTTGTAAAGCACCAAAGAAGAACCAGAAAAACCCACAGAAAACCCAACTTGATATGAGAGAAAGGTGGTATTTGCATGTAATGCCAAGGTAAATGGCTAGTAAGTAGGAATGAATGAAAAAGATGGACTATTTAATCAGTGGCATTTAATATCTCTACTGAAAAAAAAATACTTTATTAAAATAGAGAAATATACCTTATTCTTGTATAGATAAAGCAAATTTACCACAAATTGACTAAGAAAGAAAATGTTAATCAATGCTTCTTGGCCTTTTGGCTAAGATCAAGTATACAAAGTAATCTTAATCAAAATATTCCGAGTGGCTCCTGTGGCTCAAAGGGGTTAGGGCGCTGGCCCCATATACCAGGTGGGTTCAAACCAGGAGGTGGCAGGTTCAAACTCAGCCCCAGCCAAAAAAACTGAAAAAAAAAAAAATCAAAATATTCCCAAAATTATTCCTTAAAATTTTATTTTAAAGTTCACATGGAGCGGCACCTGTGGCTCAGTGAGTAAGGCGCCAGCCCCATATACCGAGGGTGGTGGGTTCAAACCCAGCCCTGGTTAAACTGCAACAAAAAGTAGCCGGGCGTTGTGGCAGGCATCTGTGGTCCCAACTACTTGGAAGGCTGAGGCAAGAGAATCACCTAAGCCCAAGAGCTGGAGGTTGCTGTGAGCTGTGATGCCACAGCATTCTACCAAGGGTGACAGAGACTCTTGTTTCTAAAAATATATATATAAATAAAAAAATAAAGTTCATATGGAAGACTTCACTTGTAAAAATATCCAGTAAAACATCTGAATCTCACCAAATATTGGTAAAGGTATGAGCAAAACCTCTGGTGGGAGCAGAACTTGGTTATAATCTTTTTGGAAAACAATTTGGCAGTATCTATTAATATAAAAAAATACATATTTTTTTACCCAATAATTCTTCTTGTAGGCATCTATCCTGTATCTTGTATGTACAAATATATTTCTTATAACTTTGTTTATAATAGCAAAAAGCTGGAAAAAACCTAAATGTCATCAGTAGGGTAATGATTAAATTAATTATATGCCCATGCAACTGAATATGACTATATGGAAAGATGATAGTCACCTGCAAAAAGTAATATATTGTTTAGGTGACTTTAGGAACAGACATACATATTTGTGTGCTTATATACACATTCATTTACAAATACCTGCACATTTATTTACATATATCATTATGTCTAAAACATACATGAAAGGATATACATAAAATGGTTACCACTAGACGATGATTTACAAATGGGAAAGGTTAGGGGAAAGTACTTTACTTTTGTTTACCTTATATATTTTTGTGCAATTTAAAGGTTTATAACAAGCCTGTAAGATCTGGTAACTTTTATAATAATTTTATAAAAATGATGTTTGCAAAAACAACTTTATTATGAGTTGCTCTAACTTGAAGAAATACTAATGGAAATCTTATCCCAGGGTTTGGAGCCTTTCTCCATTAGTAGTATTTCATCAAGTTAGAGTAGAGCCAAAACCAGGACTCCTGCCCCAGGGAAGACTCCTTTTTTCAGGCTCCCCCAACCCTCAAATGGAACTCAGAATAATAAAAATATCTGCTACTATTTATTATGCACTTACTATGAACCAGACACTATGCTAAGTGTCACAGAAGTTATTTAAATCCTCACAATGACCCATGAGTTATTATTATCCTGATTTTACATAAGCTACACAAAGCATGGATATTGCTGCATTGTTTCTTCTTGAATTACTTTTCTTTTTTTTTTGAGACGGAGCCTCAAGCTATCCCCCTGGGTAGAGTGCCATGGCATCACAGCTCATAGCAACCTCCAACTCCTGGGCTCAAGTGAGTGTCCTGCCTCCACCTCCGAAGTAGCTGGGACCACAGGCGCCCGCCACAACGCCCAGCCATTTTATTTTGGTTGCAGCCATCATTGCTGTTTGGCAGGCCTGGGCTGGGGATTCGAACCCGCCACCTTAGGTGTATGTGGCTGGTGCCTTAGCCGATTGAGCCACAGGCGCCAAGCCTGAATCACTTTTCTTGATCTGCTCTTTGCAAAAAAATTACTAATTTTTTTTTAACACAACAGCTATAGTTTACTAACTTGTCATTAAATACACTTCTTTCTATAATGCTATGTATTTTTTCAAAGTCCTTGAACTTTTTTTTTTCTATTTGGCCTTCAATCAACACTGAGATACTTATAAAGCAGAACTTAATCCCCCATTTTAGAGATGAGGATCCAAAGACACAGCAAACTTAGGTGAGTCTTTCTCCCAGTTCCTACAAAGGCAATTCCAAAGTCAGCTGTTTTACCAGATCCAATGCCAACTGACAACTCTGCTATCAACTTTATAGAGAAAACAAAAGCCATCAGGCATCAATTCCTCCTATTTCTCTCTGCCCTACTTCATGCCTAAGCTTATCTTTATCCATACTTTCTTTCCTCAAGAGCGAGAGAAAAAGGATCCATTTCCCTGTCCCCAAGACTAATATGTGCCCAGAGTTCCAGTTCTTCCTATCTTTCAAAGTTCTTACTCCACCAGTGAGTTTATCTTGCTGTTCTTTTGTTCCTTCAACCTCTTCCTCTGTACTGGCTGATTTCTTTCATTGGACCAACATGCATGTGCAATATTTGCTTCCACCTGAAAACAAAAGAAAAAACTCTTTTACCCTACATTCTTCTTTAGCTAACTGCCCTGTCTCTCATTTCTTTCTGTTCTAAGTTGAAAGTACAATTTAGACTTGATGCCGCTAGGAATTTATCTCCTATTCACTGAAACATGGATTCTGCCCTCCTTGCTGCTTTTCTTTCTGAGATTTTTTTTTTTTTTTTTGAGACAGAATCTCTTTCTGTTGCCTGGGCTGATGTGCAGTGGCATCATCATAGCTTACTGCAACCTCAAACTTCTGGACCAAGCAATCCTCCTGCCTCAGCCTTCCAAGAGACTGGGATGATAGAAGCACACAAATTTTTCTGTTTTTGTAGGGAAGGGGTCTTGCTCTTGCTTAGGCTGGTCTTGAACTCCTGACCTCAAGCAATCCTCAGTTTCCCAGTGTGCAGTAATACAGGCATGAGAAATACAGGCCATCTCATCCAGCCCCCTAAAGGTCATTAGTGAGCTGTTAAACACCATTCTTAAATGACCTTTTTCAATTATCAAGTATTTACCCTGATTCAAACTTTTTTCTTTTTTCCAACCTTTTTCTTGACTCCTATATCTAAATTGGCTGGAGTCCAAAACTCGTGCTCTTAACCATTAAGCAACAGTACTTCAAGTTAACCATGACATCAACCTGATTTCCTTATTTATTTCAGCCAATCACCAAATACCAATTAATAAATTATAAATTTCTTTAGGAATTTAGAGGAATATAAATTTAGATATTTATAAATATTCTTTAAGAATATCTCTGGAGGCTCAGCATCCGTAGCTCAGTGGTTAGAGCGCCAGCCACATATACCAGGGCTGGCAGGTTAAGCAGTCAGGCTGGCAGGTTCGAACCCAGCTCAGGCCTGCTAAACAATGACAACTACAACAACAACAACAACAACAACAAAAATAACTGTGCATTGTGGGGAGCACCTGTAGTTCCAGCTACTTGGGAGGCAAGGGAAGAGAATTGCTTAAGCCCAAGAGTTGGAGGTTGCTGTCAGCTGTGAGACCACAGCACTCTACTGAGGGTGAGAAAGTGAGACTCTGTCTCAAAAAAGAAAAAAAAAAAATCTCTGGAAGTGGCTTCCCATTGATGACTCCCAGACACCGAATTTTGAACTTTATGGTTATTTTAAATTCCAACCTGGATTTATTCCTTAAAAATAAAGCTAAGGGTTCAGCACCTGTAGCTCAGGAGCTAGGGTGCCAGCCACATGCACCAGGGCTGGAGCGTCTGAACCCGGCCAGGGCCTGCCAAACATTGACTACTACAACAACAAAAAATAGCCTGGCGTTGTGGCAGGTGTGTGTAGTCCCAGCTACTTGGGAGGCTGAGGCAAGAGAATTGCTTACGCCCAAGAGTTTGAGGTTCCTGTGATGACACAGCATTGTACCAAGGGCAACATAGTGAGACTGTCTCAAAATAAATAAAAAATAAAGTTCAGAACATATTACAGGGAATGATCACCTCTCTTCTTTGACTCCCCATTGGGCAGATACATTCAACACTTCAGAATCCACACAATTTTGGAAGTGGAGGGGTGTTGTTTTCTGTTTTTTGAGATAGCCTCATTTTGTCGCCCCTGGTAGAGTGCTGTGGCATCATAGCTCACAGCAACCTCAAACTCTTGGGCTCAAGGATTATCCTGCCTCAGCCTCTGGAGTAGCTGAGACTACAGGTACCCACTACAACAACTGGCTGTTTTTAGAGATGGAGTCTCACTCTGGCTCAGTGCTGGTCTCCAACTGGTGCCGGCCTCCGCCTTCCAGAGTGCAGATTACAGGTGTGAGCCACTGTACCTGGCCAGGAGTGTGTCATTTTAAAGATGAGAAACAGTGGCTGAGTGTTTAACTCATTGTCAGCCTAGCACAGGAGTAGGAATATAGGGTTATCAATATATCTGTGGGGGGATGTTTATTGTAAATACCTGTAAATTATTTGTAAAAGTTAGTTTCTTCACTCTGCACTTGGCCTCACTGATTTATTTTCAGATTTAAATGGATTCTCTTTTGCGAGAGCATTAAGTAAATTAGCATTCAGGGATGCTAATCCTTGCCCACTGAAGGTCCATGGTGCTGATCCTTCTTTGCCCCTGCCAGACCTTTCCTCCACCATCCAAGAAAGTCAGGTCATCAGTACCCACGGGCTCACCTCTTAGAGATTTCTCCTATAAGCGGATCAAGACAAGTTTTCCTTTTAGACTGTAAGGCTTATAGAAAAGTGACAACTGCGCACCCCTAATACATGTGTCCCAGCAGCAGCCAGCCGTCTACCCAGGAAAACATAATGCAGGAGAATAAAAAAAAGGCAATCGACGGGCGCGGTGGCTCACGCCTGTAATCCCAACACTTGGGAGGCCGAGGAGGGTGGATTGCCTGAGTTCACAGGTTCGACACCAGCCTGAGCAAAAGCGAGACCCAGTCTCTAAAAACAGCTGGGCGTTGTGGCGGCGCCCGTAGTCCCGGTTACTCCGGAGGCTGAGGCAAGAGAATCGCTTGAGCCCCAGAGTTTGAGGATGCTGGGCGCTACGTCGCCACGGCGCTCTACCGAGGGTGACAAAGTGAAACTCTGTCTCAAAAAAAAAAAAAGTCAATCATAGTCAAGTTTGTTACTAGCAACACCCTCCCCAATTCTGACTAAAAGGTGCTCTTCCCGGAAGTGACGCACCCCTGTCTGCGCCAGCAAAGTCAAGGGAGAGGACGGTTCTTCCGTACCGAGGTTCCTGAAGTGTGCACTGTGCGAACGAAGGAGCAGCTCACAACCGAGACCGGCCGCCGTTCCTGAGTCCCTTCTGGCCATGGGCTCACGGAGCCGCGAGAGTCGGACGGGAGCAGTACAAAGCACCAACTACAGCAGCGCCCTCAGCAAGAGCTCCCTGGCAGCGCGCGGGTACGTACAGGACGCCTTCACCGCCTTCCTGGTCCCCGGGACCGCTCGGCGCGCGCCGCTCATTCACCGAGGTTACTACGTTCGCGCACGCGCCGTGGGGCACTGCGTGCGCGCCTTCCTGGAGCGGACGTGCGCGCCCCCCGACGCGCCTCGCGCGCAGGTCTTGTCGCTTGGCGCCGGCTCTGACTCTCTGTACTTTCGCCTCAAAACTGCAGGGTACTTGGCCCGGGCTGCAGTCTGGGAGGTGGATTACCCGGACGTGGCGCGGCGCAAAGCGAACAGGATCAGCGAGACGCCCGAACTGTGCGCGTTGACTGGGTCTTTCCAGGTGGGGGACCCCGCGTCGGCGCTGTGCTTTGAGAGCTTGGACTACCGCATCCTGGGGCTGGACCTGCAGCAGCTCGAGCGTCTGGACCAGGCCCTGGCCACAACTGGCCTCGACACGGCCTCACCTACTCTGCTCCTGGCTGAGGCGGTGCTGACCTACCTCGAGCCGGATCATGCTGCTGCCCTCATCGCCTGGGCATCTCAGCGTTTTCCTAATGCTGTATTCGTAATCTACGAGCAGATGAAGCCTCAAGACGCCTTCGGCCAGTTCATGCTGCACCATTTTCAGCAGTTGAACTCTCCCCTGCATGGCCTGGACCACTTTCCTGACGTGGAGGCCCAGCGGCGCCGCTTCCTTCAAGCAGGCTGGACTGCTTGCAGTGCCATGGACATGAATGAATTCTATCGCCGCTTTCTTCCCGCAGAAGAACGGCGGCGGATGGAAAATCTTGAACCCTTTGACGAGTTTGAGGAGTGGCATCTGAAGTGCGCCCATTATTTCATTCTGGCAGCGTCCACAGGAGACACTCTCTCCCAAACCTTGATATTTCCACCCTCGGAGCCTTTTCCTTGGGTAGATCCTGTTTCCCCTTCAGGGGTCCTTCCTGCCAGTGTAGTCACTAGTGACACCCAGGGTTCAAACCTTAAGAGATACGGCCACGCCTCTGTCCTCTTATGTCCGGACATTATTCTCAGTGCAGGAGGGTTTGGAGAGCAGGAAGGACGGCACTGCCGAGTGAGCAAGCTTCACTTGCTCTCAAAACATTGTGACTTTGAGTGGAAAGGCAGCCAAATATGCAGTCATGGGACTGAAGTTCAGTGGGATGGACGCCTTTATCACACCATGACAAGACTTTCAGATACTCAAGTTCTTGTTTTGGGAGGGAGGTTATCCCCAGTAAGTCCAGCCTTGGGGTTTCTCCAGCTTCATTTTTATAAGGGTGAGGATAATAGCACTGAGAACCTGAAGGTGACATTAACAAAGGCTGGCCCAAAAGATTCCACTTTGTCATGTTGGCGGCATTCAGCAACAGAAGTGTCCTATCAGAATCAGAAATATTTGTTTGTTTATGGGGGTCGAAGTGTGTTGGAACCTGTACTAAGTGATTGGCATTTCCTACAGGTAGAGACAATGGCTTGGGTCAGGATCCCAGTGGAGGGGGAAGCACCTGAAGCTCGGCATTCCCACAGTGCCTGTAGTTGGCAAGGGGGAGTCCTCATTGCTGGAGGTCTTGGAGTTTCCGAGGAGCCATTGAACTCTGTACTCTTTTTGAGACCAATCTCTTGTGGATTCCTCTGGGAATCAATAGACATCCAGCCTCCCATTACCCCACGGTACTCCCACACAGCTCATGTGCTCAATGGAAAACTTCTACTAGTTGGAGGGGTCTGGATTCATTCCTCCTCAGTTCCTGGAGTGACTGTTATCAATTTGACTACAGGATTGAGCTCTGAGTATCAGATTGACACAACATATGTGCCATGGCCATTAATGTTACACAATCATACCAGCATCCTTCTTCCTGAAGAGCAACAGCTCCTGCTTCTTGGAGGTGGTGGGAACTGCTTTTCCTTTGGCACCTACTTCAACCGCCATCCAGTAACATTAGACCTTTCTTCTTTAAGTGCTGGGTAGTACGGACTGAACTCTTACTATGTTCAAAACCCACTAACGTAGACAATAAAGGTTTCCACAAAATAACTTGACCCTAACTATATATTTTGCCACTCCTCTCCCCACTTTTTCCCGTTAGCATTATTCAGTGTAGAAAGTGGAAAAGGTTATTAAAATACCTACCAACAATCAGTTAAAAATGAAACATAGTTTAAGACAGTGACCATACAGTCCCAGAGGAGGAGACCTCAGATTCATGTATCCAGTTTATTGGTCTTCATCTAATTTTCGAATCTTAAGTTTATCCACTTACTGAATTATAATAGCCTTTACCCTAAATCAAGTAAAAAATGTCCCCACCCTGGGACTTTTGATCTGAAATGGTTCTTTGAAAAAAGTTTTGCACAGATCCTTTGTTGAATATAGTTGAAGGTACATGGTATCAACCTAATTCTTCATGTATGAAACCTGAAGTGAGCAAAGTTGCAATTCGATTAAGCATTGTGCTGTTCAGTGCAACAGAAAATTCTAGGATAGCCTTAACAAGAAACGCTTGTAGGTTTGTAAAAATAAGGTTTTGATTTTTTTTTTTTTTTGCTTTTGATTCTATATTTACAAGTGCCAGTAAGTGGCTACTTGATGCTGCGATTTTGTACAATTCATTTTGTCATAATAATGTATAGCTCTGGTTGTACTCTCTCTACCTTTCACTGTGTTCTGTGCCTCAAGAGAGCATTGAGCTCTCTTGTCTAGTTTTTGGTTGAGTCCTACCAATCAGAAGCACCAGAGGGGAATGAGAGTAAGAAGAGTGAGTCAGTAACTAGAACTCAGACTTCGGACTTTACCTTACAAACACAAATAATGTAACCTAATGGTCTGTACTATAATTTTGAACTGAGATGGGGTGGGGAGAAACTCTTTTCCACCTCTTCTCTGGTACTGTCCCTATTTATTTTGGTATCGAATTTATGCTAAACCTCAAAAAAAAAATTGGACAGCTGGGCGTGGTAGCTCACGCCTGTAATCCTAGCACTCTGGGAGGCTGAGGCGGGTGGATTGCCTGAGCTCACAGGTTGGAGACCAGCCTGTGCAAGAGCCAGACCCTACCTCTAAAAATAGCCGGGCGCTGTGGCAGGTGCCCATTGTACCAGCTATTTGGGAGGCTGAGGCAAGAGAATCGCTTGAGCCAAGAGTTTGAGGTTGCTGTGAGATAGGACACCACAGCACTCTACCGAGGGTGACACACTGAGACTCTGTCTCAAAAAAAGTTGGACATATTTCTTTTTCTATTTTCTAGAATATCAACAACATTGTCTTAACATCTTCCTTGAAAGTTTGGTAAACCTCATCAATAAAAATGCTTTGGAGGGGGGATGTTGGTGGGGGGTTACTATTCCTATTAATATTTCAGTTTTTCTAATTGGTATCTGTTCAACTTTGTGTGTGTGTGTTTTTAAGGTCAGTTTTAGCATTTTATGTGTGTGTGTGTATATATATATATATATATATTTTTTTTTTTGAGACAGAGTCTCATTTTGTCACCCTTGGTAGAGTGCCATGGCGTCACACCTCACAGCAGCCTCAAACTCTTGGGCTCAAGTGATCCTCTTGCCACAGCCTCCCAAGTAGCTGGGACTACAGGCACCCACCACAACGCCCAGCTATTTTTAGAGACAGGGTCTTGCTCTTGCTTAGGCTGGTCTCAAACTCCTGAACTCAAGCAATCTACCTCAGCCTCCAAGAACATTTTATATTTTTATTGGGAATTCCATTAGCATCTAGGTTGTAAAATTTATTGGAGTATACTTGTTTATAGTAATGTGCTTGTCAGATTTTATGAGTCTGCTATATTTAAAAAAACAGTCAAATAAAACTAACAATACCAAGAAACCTAAAAAAAAAAGTGAATCAGGGTTTTTTGTTTGTTTAGTTTTTTGTTTTTGTTTTTGAGACAGTCTGACTCTGTCACCTGGGCTGGGCTGGAGCGCAGTGGTGTCATCATAGCTCACTGCGACCTCAAACTCCTGACCTCAAGCAGTCCTTCTTCCTTAGCCTTACAGGGTGCTAGCATTATAGGCATGAGCCACTGTGCCCAGTCAAGTCAGGGTATTTTTCCCAGCTCTCTCTCAGTCAGTCTGCAAGTTGGCAGTGGTTGCATTCTTCTGTCAAAAGCTATAGCTCCCGTCATGTAGTCCTGTTCTATAAGATAGAGCTCTAATTCTGCGTTGCTCCAGGTTTCAGTAATTGTTCCCTTCCCTTACCTCTTCAGGTCTAGGAGTTACAATTGCTCTTTGCTAGACCTGAGCTATACTGTCCACTATTGTAGCTGTTGGCAACATGGTATTTCAACAAATTAAGAAAGAAGAATTCAGCAGTTTGGTCACATCACATTTTCAGTGCCTAATATCCATGTGTGGCTACTGACTACTGTATTGATATAGGTTTAGAACATTTTTATTGTGGAATGGTCTAATGGACACCATTGAGGTACTTTAAGGTCTTGACTTTGTTACCCTTAACCCTGCTTGCCCCCTTTTAGTTGGTATCCTTTTCTTTCTTTTTTTTTTTTCTCAAGAGACAGAGTCTCACTTTGTTGCCCTCAGTAGAGTGCTGTAGCGTCACAGCTCACAGCAACCTCCAGCTCTTGGGCTTAGGTGATTCTCTTGCCTCAGCCTCCCGAGTAGCTGGGACTACAGGTGCCTGCCACAACGCCCGGCTATTTTGTTGTTGTTGTTGCAGTTTGGCTGGGGCCAGGTTTGATCCTTCCACCCTCCGTGTATGGGGCTGGCAGCCTACTAACTAAGCCACTCGTGCCGCCCTGTAGTTGGTATCTTGATCAAACTTCTCAATTACCCCTTTAAATGAGCAGTCTGTTCACTGGTGAGCCTTGTGAGATCAATAAAATATCTTAGCTGTTCATCCATACAATTTGAGACTTAAGTTGTGATCTGAACTATGCTTACCTTGTGAAATTCGCATCTCAAAAGGTGGTACTAAGAAATTTAGTATTTCTTGTTAATCTTTAATCCTAGAAACCTTAATAGTATCTTGAGATTTTGCAAGTGCTTAAATGATTATTAACTATCAATGTTAACATCTTTTTTTTTTTTTAAATAGTCTCAGGTTGTCACCCTGGGTAGAGTCCCATGGGGTCATATCTTATTGCAACCTCAAACTCAAGTGATCCTCTTGCCTCATCCTCCCAAGTAGCTGGGACTACAGACACCCACCACAACACCTGACTAGTTTTTCTATTTTTAGTAGAGATGGGTTTTTGCTGTTTCTCAGGCTGGTTTTGAACTCCTGAGCTCAAGCAATCTACCTATCTTGGCCTCCCAGAGTGCTAGAATAAAAGGTGTGAGCCACCAAATCTGGCAGTGTTTTCATCTTAATACACCTAGTATGTTGTCAGCGCTCCTTGAATGTGAACCCCAACCTGGTTTGAAAGCTGACTGAGAAAACTATGCTGAAGATATGTGAGTTTAAAAACACAAAGTCTGAAAATGCTTGAAGACTTACATTAACTCAGGCTGAGTAAACCAAGAAAATGCAGACCCTCTTTGGCCTCTTCAGAAGGCTTTTATTGATTTCTAACAAAGGTGCACATGCAAAATGTAAACATGCCAAAAAATAGGGTGGAAAGAAACCCAAGTCCCCAGGAAGATTGGATAGAGAGAGAGGCCTGGTAAACGGTAGGGGGCTGTCAACAGACAGCCAATGTGTATTTAGGTGATGGTGTATTTAGGAAGGGGGAGGGAGAAACTAGTTTTATCCCCACAGGGGAAGTAAACCAGGTTTCCTAATCTAACAACACATCAGATGTTCAAAGAGTTTAACCTCTAACATTTATTATCTCTCCAATGCATAGGGCTAGTCCGCCTGTCTGGGCGCCTCCAGGCTCTTTTCATCTGTAGTTTTGATGAGCCCCCAGGGCTTGCCTATGTGCATGCTTTCCCCTAAATACCCCAGGATTGATACTGGACACCCCGCTGAGAAGTCAACCTATCCACCTCCCATGGTATGGCACAAAATCTTTTTCTCTATTTTTATTAATTTTATTAATAGATATGAAAGGTGGATTAAAATGGAAACTAAGTAGCAAATGCAAATCAAAGTGTATGTAGAGGGCAGTGTCAACTCTGTTAGATGAATGTTCTTCCATGAAGCCTCTCAGGAGAAAAGCTGAATAAACAGATGTAGCCCAAATTCAGCTTTCCTGAGCCTTTTAAAGAGCCCTTTCTAGTGAAGTCATTGGTTATGGTTATGAGTCCTGGGAAACAAAGGTTGGTATCTGGCAAGGCTATCAATGGGCTATTCTTGTTTCCAGTTTCTAAGTTTACTATAGCCTACCTCAGCCTTTTAGGAGCAGATCAAAACAGAACACTATGATGAAATTAGTGTTCTCAGCTGTGCGGTATCAGCATTCTAAACTAGATCTGACTCCAAACCCCAGGTTACACCTTTCATTATACCACTGCTTAGATCATGCCATCAGTTGTTATTATTTCATTACTTTTTGGGGAAACAAAAGGGGGAAAGGGAGGTCATCAAGAATGTGGCTGTGTGCCAAACCTAAATTAGTAGTGCTCTTATTCTCTTGAGCACTGCCCAGTAATGGTGCATTATGAGTAATTAGGCTTGTTCTCGCCAGAGAAATTACCCACATTTTCTATAAGTGATTACCAGATTAAGCACACCCTCCACCTGTAACCCCGTATATGCATCATGCTCAGTTAAGAAATTATTCATCTCCCAGGCTCTACTCGTTAGAGCACTTAGAAGTTTTGTCAACAATATATTTACTCTGTCTTTGGAGCAGTGCTCCATATGGATGGGCGCTAGATCACATTTCGTTAACAGTAATCTGCAGCAGTAGGAGATGTGGCCAGATGGGGAACTGAAGCTGGACTTTAATTTCTGCTTCTCCATTTCACCTTTGAATACTTTTGTTCTAAAAGTCTCTTCCTCTTTTAGTGATCATACTTCTTTCTGGAATGGATAAACTAATTAAGGAAGGAAAAGAATTTGCATTTTCTTACTTTGAATCTCTACTCTGGGTTAGCATCTTAAAAACAGTGTAAATCCTAGAGAGGATATGAAAACAAGGTTAAGAGCAATTGTAGGATATGTTCTTCAAAGGCCAATGCTGTCGCTTCTTTGTGTGCTTTCTGATTTTACAAGTGAATGTTCACTTTTCATCTTTCTGGGACTTTAATCCTTCTTAGTGATTTTAGGGAGAGGGCATGTATCTAACATGTGTCAGGACTCAGGCATTTCCTTGGTCTTATCCTTCAGTGATCTCAAAACTTGAAGTCTTGGTTTATTCTATATGTCCTTTGGGATCCCAAACTCAATCTCAAGCAATCCATGCCTACTCTGGGACTCATCTCACATGGCATCTTCTGGAAACCACCTCCATATGACATCCCCAGTTGTAACCAAGCACTCTCTCCCTGTGTAAGAGAAGTCTATGCTTCTTGAAGAATGTAGTAAATATGAGAAGAACTAGCTACTAAGGTGGGTTCTTCATTACAGGAACTATCCAATAATATCTAGTTTGACATTAATATAAGTCTTTTGACTTCAGTAATGAAGAAGGGGACATAAAATAGTATTAGGCTGGCAAGTTAGAGTACAAATCCTGGCTAATTATTGGACTTAAGGTATAATAGAAAGGGAATATGTACATCAGATGTTATGAAACTTATAATCAGGTTTACAGTAGGCTAAGATTTCCTTGGATGTTAATAATCATGTAATAAACAAGAGAGTTATTCCCATCTAGTTATAAGACTGCTCACTTATCTGTCTTGGATATAAAGCACTTGGTTGGAAGGGGCATTACCTTGACTGAGGATAGGAATTGTGTCTGTCTGGTTCACTTCTCTATCTCCAACATAGTAGATGCTTAATAAATACTTATTGTGTGAAGGGGTACTCTGGCAGGCAAATAAATTATATATGAATATTACTACATCCACAAACAGATGTTAATAATTTCTGCGTCCTTGTGTGTGTTCATGTAAGCATTAAAGTTTAAAGACTCCCCCTGTTTAAGAGTCTTTTAAATCTAACTTCCTTGGCTTGGGTAAAGGTGATAGATTTCCTGTTGTAATTCCTTGCTTTATAGAATAGATCTGAACCTTCTCCTTTACAGAAATTTCCAGTCTCCATCCTCTTTTGCTCAACAGTGGCCATGGTTCCACCTTTGGAGATGAAATGAGTTACCTTTACCAAAAGGCTGATCTGAGGGAGTAGGAACATGCAATTAAATGTACTTGTGAGCACATACACACAGGATCTTCCTAGGAGGTTGAGATGCTTCACTGGGCATGACTTGGTTTGTAACTGTCAATGTAAGTTTAATAGAGGAAGAGGAAAGACCTTGCCCTAATTTTTATGTGAAAAGTCATTTGCTACCTAATTGGCAGACTACGGCTAGGAAATAAATTGTAATAAGAATGATTCTTAGGCTATTACCCAGCATTCTTCTTTTCTCATCCCCTAGCTTTTGTCTATTCTTTTAGGCTTTCCATTAGAACGCTAATCTCTGATTTCATATTTGGCCTTATTCAGAAAAAGTTAGCAAAGCTAATTTTTCTTGCTTACGGATACATCTGCAACTTAACCAATATTTAAGAAAAATAAATTTTGCCATCCCTTTTCCTCTCTCCCAAAAAGCCTTAATTACAAAAGTAAAGTGTAGGTCTGCGCATGGTGGCTCACGCCTGTAATCCTAGCTCTCTGGGAGGCCAAGGTGGGTGGATCGCTTGAGCTCACAAGTTCAAGACCAACTTGAGCAAAAAGTGAGACCTTGTCTCTGCTAAAAATAGAAAAACTGAGGCAAGAGGATCACTTGAGCCTAAGAGTTGGAGGTTGCTGTCAATGGCAACGGTTGACACCACAGCACACTACCCAGATGACAGCTTGAGACTCTGTCTCAAAACACACACACACACACACACACACACACACAAAAACAGTAGACTCTAGATCCCAATCCATCAAATTTATATTTGGGCAATTGAGTCTAGTCAGCAATATTTTTCTTTTTTTCTTTTTTTTAGAGACAGAGTTTCACTGTATCATCCTCGGTAGAGTACCATGGTATCACAGCTCACAGCAACCTCCAGCTCTTGGGTGTAGGTGATTCTCTTGCCTTAGCCTCCCAAGTACCTGGGACTACAGGTGCCTGCCACAACACCTGGCTATTTTTTTGTTGCAGTTTGGCTGGGGCCGGGTTCAAACCCGTCACCCTCAGTATACGGCCAGTGCCTTGCTCACTGAGCCACAGGTGCTATCCAATATTTTTGTTTCTAAAGCATAACACATAGTAAATGCTAAAAAATGGTTATCACATGACTGAATGTATAGTTGATTTACGATAAAATTAGTAATAAATTAATAGTGAATTGTAATGTTAAGAACAGAGATTACTGGCTTGGTGCCTGTAGCTCAGTGGTAAGGCGCTGGCCACATACATTGGGGCTGATGGGTTCAAAACTGACTGGGCCAGCTAAACAACAATAACAACAACAACAAAAATAGCCAGGTGTTGTGGTGGGCGCCTGTCATCCCAGCTACTTGGGAGGCTGAGGCAAGAGAATTGGTTAAGCCCAAGAGTTTGGGGTTGCTGTGAGCTGTGATGCCACAGCACTCTACTGAAGGTGATATACTGAGACTCTGTCTCAAAGCAAAACAAAACAAAACAAAAAACGGAGATAACCACCAGAAAATAAAAAATATAGTGTAAAGTTATAATAATTAACAATTGTTTGGTATTGGTATCAGAATAGACAGATGGAACAAAGAATTTTAAAAAAGACTATGATAAGGTGACATTAAAATCAATGAGGAAAGGGTGGACTATTACAGTTTGGATGACTTATATTTTTTTTTTTTTTTTGAGACAGAGCCTCAAGCTGTCCCCCTGGGTAGAGTGCTGTGGCATCACAGCTCACAACAACCTCCAACTCCTGGGCTCAAGCGAATCTTCTGCCTCCGCCTCCCAAGTAGCTGGTACCCCAGGCATCCACCACAACACCCAGCTATTTTTGGTTGCAGCCATCATTGTTGTTTGGCGGCCTGGGCTGGATTCGAACCCACCACCTTAGGTGTATATGGCTGGCACCTTAGCCGCTTGAGCCACAGGCGCTGAGCCATGACTTGTATTTGTTAAAAATGATGTTAGCTCCCTGTCTCTCACAAACACAAGCATAAATTGCAGGTATATTAAAGACCAAACCCAAATTTTAGAAAACTACAACAAAAACCATAACCTAAATGAGGGGTCCTCAAACTTTTTAAACAGGGGGCCAGTTCACTGTCCCTTAGACTGCTGGAGGGCCGGACAGTGGGCCCCGGGACGAGTCAGCTGCTAAGCAGGACAGGCAGTGGTGGCAAAAACACCCAGCAGGCCGGATAAATGTCCTAGGTGGGCTGCATGTGGCTCGCGGCCTGTGTCCTAAATTATATAAGTGTTAGAACAAGTATAAAAGAAGATGTTTGTAATCTTGGTGGTAGGAAAGGCCTTAAAGAACACATAAATACAAACAAAATCCATGGAGAAAAAGACTTGATAAATTTAATTTATATTTAAAACTTATAGAAAACAGGAAAATACATTAAAATGTTAAAATATTAGTGGTCAACTGATCTTTGCTCGCTGGCACTGTCATATAAATACCACACAAACGATTGTGCCACTGGAGCTCTGCACCAAGTAATCTTTTATATTGTAATTCCTGTCTTCCCTGGAGGAAAAGTTCACAAGGTGTCTCTCCCCTCCCCCTGGTCATCATGTCTAAGGCAGATTTTTATTTTCTCTTCTCGGTCAGTCCCTGGACTTAAGATGCATGGAACTCATCTCTCAGTTTCTTTCTTTCTTTCTTCCTTCCTTCCTTCCTTCCCTTCCCCTTCCCCTTTCCCTTTCCTTTTCCTCTCTCTTTCTCTCTTTCTTTCTCTCCCACTTTGTTGCACCAGTTCAGTGCCATGGCGTCATAGCAACCTCAAACTCATAGGCTCATAGCAACCTCAAACTCTTGGGCTCAAGCAATTCTCTTGTCTCAGCTCCCAAGTAACTGAGACTACAGGCACCTGCCACAATGCCCACCTATTTCTTTTTTAGAGACTAAGTCTTGCTCTGGCTCAGGCTGGTCTTGAACCTGTGAGCTCAGGCAATCCACCTGCCTCAGTTTCCCAGAGTGCTAGGATTACAAGCATGAGCCCCTGCTCCTGTCTTCCTCAGTTTCTTAATATTAGCTTCTGAGATATGTTGGGTAGGGTGCCAGCCACATACACCGAAGCTGGTGGGTTTGAACCTCGCCCGGGCCAGCTAAAACAATGACAACTGCAACAATTAAAAAAAAAATTGCTGGGCGTTGTGGCTGGCGCCTATAGTCGCAGCTACTTGGAAGGCTGAAGCAAGATAATCACTTAAGCCCAAGAGTTTGAGGTTGCTGTGAGCTGTGAGGCCACGGCTCTCTACCCAGGGCGACAGCTTGAGTCTCTGTCTCAAAAACAGAAAAGAGAGAGAGATGTTAAGAATGGGAAATCTGAGTAATAGAAAGTGGAGCTTTCTTTCTTTTTTTATTTTTACCAACCAGGAAGAAGCACTGAGAAAGTAGAGCCTTCAATTGAAGCTATTTCATCTCTCTTCATTCATACATTCAACATTTGAGTATTCTGAGCAGATAGATGCATCAGTGAGCCAAATAATCCCTAATAGAATTTACAACCTAGCAGGGGGATGCAAGAAATTAACACATTTAAAGAAATTAAAGAATAAAGATAACAAATACATTATGTATTATAAGTGATAAAGACTTGGAGAAAAGAAAACATAAAGTAGGGTAAGGAGTGTGATAACAAGCCCCCTACCCTTGAAAAAGAAACTTCCTTTGAATCCATTAGTCCTAGTCCCCTCAAGGGTGGGGAAGAGAACTCGGAGGAGAGGCCTGAAGATAAGGGCATGCATAGGGAGGGGGAAGAACTTTGAGGAGAAACTTGAAGATAAAAAAGTACGTAGGAAGGAGAGGCTTGATGTACCCCCACCTCCCCCCTTGTACTATGTGACAACCCCCTAGCCTAACCGCAATGATTCAACCTCTGTTCCTTTGCTTGCTTGCTGTGACGCAGAAAGTAGAATATAAAGACCCATTTGATCTGTCATTCGTCATCACTTGCTTCCTATGGAAATGACCCCTGCACGGGTACAATAAATTTCTATTAATTTGCATAAAAAACAGGGTCCGAATCTCTGTCTCAGCTGTGTAAGTTATAATAGGGGGATCAGGAATACTTGGGGGTGAAGGCAGAGGGTTATAGTATTAAGGAGGGTAGAGAGTGTCCCTCTCACTGAGACGTGAAATTGTAGCAATGACTTGAGGAAGTGAAGGAATTAGCTAAGTAGACTACTGGGGAAAGAGTATTTCAGACAGGAGGAACAGGCGGAGTAAAGCTTCTAAAGCCATTCATTGAGAACTTTGTAAAGTCCTTTATATGGCCTATTAAAATAAAATATTTAAAGAAATAAAGGAACTTTGGCTTTTCATCTGGGTGAAAAAGAGAATTGTGCACAGTTTGGGTGATATCATTCGACTACTTAAAAAAAAAAAAAAAGAGGCTCAGTGCCTGTAGTTTAAGTGGCTAAGGCGCCAGCCACATACACCAGAGCTGGCAGGTTCAAATCCAGCCTGGGCCTGCCAAACAACAATGACTACAACTAAAAAATAGCCGGGCGTTGTGGTGGGCACCTGTAGTCCCAGCTACTTGGGAGGCCGAGGCAAGAGAATCCCTTAAGCCCAGGAGCTGGAGGTTGCTGCGAGCTATAATGCCACAACACTTTACCTAGGGCGACAGCTTCAGGCTCTGTCTCAAAAAAAAAAAAAAAAGACTTCATTTTTCAGAGCAGTTTTATGTTCACAGCAAAACTGAGAGGAAGGTACAAAGATCGCCCATGAACATCCTGCCTCCACACACGCATAGCTTCCTCCATTATTAACACCTTTCATCTGAGTAGTACAGTTGTTACAATTGATGAACCTGAATTGACACATCCTTATCTCCCAAAGACCCTAGTTTACATTAGGTTTTACCCTGGGACTGGTACATTCCATGAGTTTAGTACAAACATAAGTGCATGTATCTACCATTGTAATACCATGTAGAATAGTTTCACAATTTCACAGCCCTAAAAGTCCTCTGTGCTATACCTATTCATACCTCTCTCTCTGCTACCACTGACTTTTTTTTAAAAAACAGAGTTTCACTCTGTCAGAGCTCACAGCAACCTCAAACTCTTGGGCTAAAGAAATGGGAGTAGCATATAAAAATGGCTGAATTGGAGACACAAATGGTAGCTTAAGGAATAGGAGCGAGTCCTCTGAGAGATGGCCCAAGCCTGGCTGCTCCTGGCTCCCAGAGCTGCATTCATTCAGGCATATTTATTTTTATTTTTATTTCCTTCTCTATTAATATTTATTGTGTCTAGGCGTGATTCTTTATTAGCAGCATTATCAGAAAGGTAAAGTGGCTACTCCCTATTTCACAAGCCTATCCCGTGCCACACCTCCTCATGCCACTTCCCCTTACATGGCATCATAGTTACATGGAACTAAGTTCCCAAAGATCACATTTAGAAAGCATTCCATGATTCTAACTCTCCCTTTCGGCTAAGCTAGGTTGTGCTTATTTTTGTATTGCCAAAGCACCTTGTAAATGCCATTGATACTGCATTTACCATATGTGTTGTAATTTGTATTATAGGCTGTTTTCTCACTCAAGAATGAAGTTTCTTGAGAGCAGGGATAAGTTCTTATTCATCTTTGTATTCCTAGTACCTAGCCACTCCACAAACACTTGTTGAGTGAACAAGGGTCCTTTGTGGATCTTTTAACTTTTTGAAGCCAGGCCTTTCTTATACCCTTTCAGTATAACAATCCTATGCTACTGGCTTCCTGGGAAAGGACAGAGTAGCACCAGGGAAGAATAATAAAATGGCACCCAAATCCCCACAAATTTCTTCTTCTTCTTTTTCTTTTTTGAGACAGAGCCTCAAGCTGTTGCCCTGGGTAGAGTGCCATGGCATCACAGCTCACAGCAACCTCCAACTGGGCTTAAGCGATTCTCTTGTCTCAGCTTCCCAAGTAGCTGGGACTACAGCTTACCATAACGCCTGGCTGTTTTTTTGGTTGTAGTTGTCATTGTTGTTTTGCAGGCCAGGGTTGGGTTCAGCCCACCAGCACTGGTGTATGTGGCTGGCACCTTAGCCACTTGAACTACAGGCACTGAGCCGACAAATTTCTTCTTTGAGACAGAGTCTCACTCTATTGCCCAGGCTAGAGTGCTATGGTATCAGCTTAGACTATGTCAACCTCAAACTCCTGGATTCAAGTGATCCTCCTGCCTCAGCCTCCTAAGCAGCTGGGACTACAAGTGTGTGTCACCACGCCTGGCTAATTTTTTCTATTTTCAGTAGAGACAGGGGCTCACTTTTGCTCAAGCTGCCCACAGTCATGCAAGCCTGTGCCCTTGCTCATAGACTCAGAGAGAATCAGCCAGAGTCTTCAGAACACAGCTATGACTATACACATCTGCTTTCAGGAACTCTATTCTTAGTCCTGCTGCTTCTTTTGTCTCCTACTCAGACATCTAGTAAGTGGTGACAGAGGGAAGTAGCCACATATCAGTGAGTTTTTGTATTGTTTTAGTAGAAAAGTGGTATATACATCCATTTTAACCATTGTGACTTGAATCTGCAGTTTACACTGCAGCCCAATTTCCTTTGATTTTTTTCAGTTTGGATAAGACATTCCTAAGGCCACATTTTGTTTGAGCTGACCACATAGTTTCTCACCAGTTAGCCTGCATAGATTCAGCTAGAACAGGCTCGGTGCCTGTGGCTCAAGTGGCTAAGGCTCCAGCCACATACACCTAAGGTGGTGGGTTTGAATCCAGCCCAGGCCCGCCAAACAACAATGACGCTGCAACCAAAAAATAGCTGGGCATTGTGGTGAGTGCCTGTGGTCCCAGCTACTTGGGAGGCTGAGGTAGGAGTTGAAGGTTGCTGTGAGCTGTGATGCCAGGGCACTCTACCCAGGGCGACAGCTTGAGACTCTGTCTCAAAAAAAAAAAAAAAAGATTCAGCTAGAACACATAGCAACCCAAGGTTTCTGTATGCTGCTCTGTGTTCACCTACAGTCCATTTAGAAATATTTATTGTTGCTATTTATTGTACAAGTCATATATGCTCATTGTAGAAATATTAGAAAAAGCAAGATCTAAAACTTTAAAACATTTTCTAGGACTTTCTGACCATGTTCGGGTCACATTGTTTGCCTTTCCCAAACTTCCAATCAAATTTTTTCTTTCTGCAGCTGCCAGGAAAGTTAACTTCAGAGGGATAGAATCAAGTGATTGATAGTTTGTACGCATGACTCTTGTTCACCTAGTGTTTTGCATACCAGTTTCTTGAGTTGATGAATCTCCTCACCGTTCCCTTCTTGTCTACACCTGATAAGACTAACTCCAAGTCCCTAAAGATACTGAGATTATGAAACTAAGATGTTTGTCATTCTTCATTTCATTTTCTTACAGAGGAGAAATGTGGTCTGCAAAATCAGGTCTGAGGGAAAAACAGTGTTCAGATGAAGAATGAAAGCACTGCTACTTGGGCTAGAAGAGGAGTTCACACCTGAGAAGCCCAGACAATGTGTAGTCAGTGGCAACCTAAACTAATGTCCCCTCATCCTGCAGAGCTAACTGGAAAGAAATGTGAAAAAGCCCACACTGGGCAACTGAACTAACGGTGGCTGTGCAAGTAGTAGTTTAAGTTCATAGGATTTGGAGTCAAACAGACCTGGGTTGGAATCCTGACTCTGTTCCTTGCTATTGGACAACCTTGGGAAAATTACTCTCTAAACCATATCTGTAAATGTGTATAACAATGGCACCCACATTATAAGCTGATGAGAGAATTGCATAGGACAATGTAAATAAAGCACTTAGCACACTGTGAGGCATTCAGTAAGAGCACAATAAGTGTTAGCCCAGGACATCACAAAGGAAAGGAAGGATAGTCTGTGACCTCCCACAAGTAGTTCATCCTCAGGGTTTAGCCAGTCAGTCCATTTGACACCCATGAACAGCTGACAGGGGAAGTCCAATAGTTAATGACTGTTTAAGGTGTTAGGGCTTATGGAGGGAAACGTTGTCTCTATCTGCAAAGAAGTTAATAAAAAAAACAAAATTAATGCACATGAAACAACTGGAGAACAATTGGTATGGACAATGTAATGTTCAGAGACTCATAGACTATCTTAGAGTTAGAAGAAATCAGATAGAGTTTGGGAGAAGTTACACAGCTACACAAGATGATTCCTGGCAAAATAAGTTTTGATTGGAGCATGAAGGAGTAGCCAAAGGATACGGCAAGATCACGTGGGATGAGTGCCTTGTGTGGAAAGAATGAGTAAAATATAGATGAAGTGAGATAAGAAGCAAGCACTTCCCAGGAAAATTGGGACAATACCTTTGAAATGCTTCGTATGAGCGTATTTCCCCTTCTTGCTAATTCTTATTTGGTTCCCCTAGTCATTTTTTCTTTAATTCTAGCCATGAGAGTAGAGTACAAAAGAAGGAAGATAAGACCTATGAGAAGGGTCTTCAAGACAGGAAGGGGAGCTGAACACCCTTCTGGTCCTAGAAGAGAGAGGAAAAAGAAAGTATAGCAAGATTGTTATATAAGTATCCTGGTTTACTACCCTCCTACCTCCATCTCTAAAGTAAGTAAGTACTGGTTGAAACATCCAGATAGGCTGGGCGCAGTAGCTTACGCCTGTAATTCTAGCAATCTGGGAGGCTGAAGCGGGTGGATTGCCAGGAGTTTGAGATCAGCCTGAGTAAGAGTGAGACCCCATCTCTAAAAATAGCCAGGGGTGCACTTGTGGCTCAGTGGGTAGGGTGCCGGCCCCATATACCAAGGGTGGTGGGTTCAAACCCAGCCCCGGCCAAACTGCAACAAGAAAAAAAATAGCTGGGCATTGTGGCAGGTGCCTGTAGTCCCAACTATTCAGGAGGCTGAGTCAAGAGGATTGCCTAAGCCCAAGAGTTTGAGGTTGCTGTGAGCTGTGACGCCATGGTACTCTACTGAGGGTGACAAAGTGAGACTCTGTCTCAAAAATAAATAAAATAAAATAAAATAAAAATAGCCAGGCATTGTGGCAGGTGCCTGTAGTCCCACTTACTTGGGAGGCTGAGGCAAGAGTATTGCTTGAACCCAAGAGCTTGAGGTTACTGTGCGCTGTGACACCAAGGCACTGTACTCAGGGTGCCAGAGTGAGACTCTGCCTCAAAAAAAAAAAAAAATGAAAGAAATATCCAGATAGACTTAGTTAACTCCTGATTCAGAAGCTTTCTTTTCAATTCTCAGGGGAAAGTCTGGGAATACTATAAATCTCTCAGAGAAGCTCCATATTCAACATGGCACCAGCACATGGCCACCCATAAGGTAGATTACAAATTGCAAGGATATGAGAATCTAAAATACCCCCACAGTTTCCTACTGCCTGCATGTGGCATGTAATCACATCTGAGGTTCCTTCATAACCAGCACAACATGAAAGTACTGAACTATCCAGTAGACTAACAGAGGTCTGGGGTCAGGGAGGGACAATGGACTTCAGCAGAAGAAAGAAGGATTCATGATGAGTTTCAGAGAACAAGGTGGGCCACTTGAACTTCAGCAGAGACCAACATTGGGACATAGTAGGACCAGACCAGACCATAGGACATCCAAGGCCAGACAGGAGCCAGAGGTCTGTGCTCCCAGTCCCTGTGAGGATATATAAGCTACCCTTACACTCAGAAGGCATCTTAGGAAGAAGGTAGGGAATGAGAAAGTCTTGAGAGTGGAGAAACAGCCTGAACAGGGATGAAGTGACCAAAGGCCCACAGTTACCTAAGGTTACACAGTTAACTAATGGTGGAGCCCCAGTGCCTGTCCCTCAATCACTACACTACACCTGGACAGGCATTGAGCAGGGTGAATTCATGAGGGCAGAGGAAGCTGCCCAGAGGATTGTGTATTAGAAACCATAGATATTAGGATGCTATTATGGATTCTGAGCTAGAAACGTACATTGTGGTTAAGGAAGACCAGTCTGGCTGAGTGCAGCGGCTCATGCCTATAATCCTAACACTCTGGGAAACTAAGGCAGGTTTAGTTGCTTTAGCTCAGGTGTTCAAGACCAGCTTGAGCAAGAGCAAGATCCTGTCTGTACTAAACATAGAAAAATTAACCAGGCGTTATGGTGGGTGCCTGTTGTGCCACCTACTTGGGAGACTGAGGCAGTATTGCTTGAACCCAGGAATTTGAGGTTGGTGTGAGGTATGATGATACCATGGCACTCTAGACTGGGCAGGAGAGTGAGATTCTGTGAAAAGAAAAAAAATCTGACGAGCCCTTCAGGATAGGATGAGGAGAAGAGAGTCTGAAAGTAGGAAAAAATTAAACAGCAACATCTGTAACCCAGACCAAAGATGATAAGTCATAAAATAGAGCAATTGCAATAAAAATAGACAGGAGGAGCACATCCTAAGAATAATAAAATTAGCAGCAGAACTGGATCAAGCACTTACTATGTATCATCACTAAGCTGAAGATCATCTCATTTAATTATCACAGCAACTACTATTTTTCATCTATTGTTTTGTTATTTTTACCATTTTATAGATGAGAAATGGAAGCACACGGGGGTTAAGTGATGGGCCCAGTGTCGCATGGATGTAAAGGATAGTGCCAGACATCAAACCCAGGATGTCTGGTGATGGAGCACAGGATCTTAACCAGTCTGCTTGATCGTGATGCAACAACAGGACCAACTGGCTCCTGACTACAGGGAAAAGGAGGTGGAAGACTAAGAGATCACGTCAAGATCACCAGTAATCCCCTGACAAAAATGGGTGGTTGGTGGCTCACGCCTGTAATCCTAATGCTCTGGGAGGCTAAGGCAGGTGGATTGCCTGAACCCTTGTCTCTAAAAATAGCCAGGCGTTGTGGCGGGCACCTGTAGTCCCAGCTACTTGGGAGGCTGAGGCAAGAGAATTGCTTAAGCCTAAGAGTATGGGGTTGCTGTGAGCTGCAATGCCAGAGCACTCTACTGAGGGGGACAAAGTGAGAGTCTGTCTCAAAAAAAAAAAAAAAAAAAAGATAGTTGGGAGGGAGAGGTAGTTTAACAGGAAATGAATGCACAGAAGATGAATTTAGTTGGCTCAGCACCTGTAGCTCAGTGGTTATGATGCTGGCCACATACACCGAAGCTGGCAGGCTCAAACCTGGCCAGGGCCAGCTAAACAACAGCGACAACTGCACCAAAAAAACAGCCAGGCATTGTGGCAGGGGCCTGTAGTCCCAGCTACTTTAGAGACTGAGGCAAGAGAATCGCTTAAGCCCAAGAGTTTGAGGTTGCTGTGAGGTATGACTCTACAGCACTCTATCGAGGGTGACGTAGTGAGACTCTGTCTCCAAAATAATAATAATAATAATAAAGAAAATGAATTTAGCTTGGGATATGCTGAATATGTCAATGTAGCATGTACACATCAATTTCCTGAGGGCTAGAATAGGATGTAATGGGATACAAGTGAGATTGTCTTTTAAGGTCTAATCTATAAATTTAAGCATTTAGGTAATGCAGAGGCAACAGTAAAGCCAAACTTCAAATTTAAGGACACACATTATTATTTTTTTTTTTTTTTGAGACAGAGTCTCACTATGTCGCCCTCAGTAGAGTGCTGTGGCATTACAGCTCACAGAGACCTTAAACTCTTGGGCTCAAGTGATTCTCTTACCTCAGCCTCCAGAGTAGCTGGGACTACAGGCACCCACCACAACACCTGGCAATTTTTTGGTTGCAGTTGTCATTGTTGCGTAGCAGTCCCGGTTCAGGCTCAAACCCTCCAGCCTCAGTATATGTGGCCAGTGCCCTACTCACTGAGCTATGGGCACCGAGCCAAGATGTATATTATTTTTAGCTTGAATCTTCTGTATTGCATTTATACTATGGTAAGAAAGTAAGAAAAATACTAACATTTTCTCTCTATCTCATTCAGGACATTCACTCAGTTAGGTGATAAGTGAATTTAGAAATCCAGAGCAGAACAAAAATTATCATCATTGTTCTACATTCAGCAGAAAATTTTGGTGATAACTTGAGTCCTTTGCAAGGGTCAGTTATTTCTAGATGGTGGACCCAGCCTTGTGGTTACTCAACAAACACCATCACCCTTCCTTCCTTATTTATCTTATTAAATAAGGTGTCAACAAGCCCATAGTCCTGCTTTCTTCACTACCAAGAAACCTGAGTCATTTGCTGAGGTAATCACCGCAGGTAACCACCTTTGGACACGCAGTGAACTATCTGGAAATGGAATGAGGCAATGGGTAATGAAGTACATTACCAACGGGTCAACCTCTGTTGTCCTAGTCAAAGTCTCCTTCAGCAAAAACAGGGAAGGTCAAGCTAAGAGGAGGGAAGACATACGATTTTTAAAAAGTCATAACAATTTCTATTCATTGAGAGCTGACTCTGCCCTGAATGGGGCCAAATGCTTTTATGTATTATCTCCTATAATGCTCACAACCCTATAGAGAG
This sequence comes from Galagoides demidoff, assembly GCA_963574575.1. Classification (NCBI taxonomy): domain Eukaryota; kingdom Metazoa; phylum Chordata; class Mammalia; order Primates; family Galagidae; genus Galagoides; species Galagoides demidoff. The sequence goes on along the minus strand of CAUYQV010154045.1, from coordinate 1,065 downwards.
GTACTATTGTCATGTCCTCTTTGAAGATGAGGAAACTGAGGATGATGAGACGAAGGGGTATAATTTGTTCATGGATGCAGACTAATCAAGACAGGATTCAAACTCGGAATTGAGAATCCATAGTAATCCAGCGTTGAGGTAGCTCTGAGACTTGGATTAAACCCAGATCTATTACACTAATCTTCCTTGTAAGAAGAACCACCACCACATCTTACAGCACCAAACTAGAAGAGTCAAGCTGGCACTTGCGGGAAATCCCTCTGAGAATGTGTTGCTGGTCAGACTGGCCATGCAGGCAGCATCGCCTCTGCCCCTGAAACGCCTGAACTCCCTTGTCTGCATTCTCCATGCAGCCACCTGAAACCCATTTCTATTTCTGTTGACTTTGGGAACTAAACCTTACATAACCTTTTATTGCCTCTACTTCTTTTACAGGTCCATGATTTCATGCCATGCTGAAATCAAATAATTCAGGTATCGGTTTCCGTCACAGCAGTTGAACACAAGCTATTAAGGGGAACTATTGTCTTTTTGTCCAGAACTTCCAACCAAGCATGAAAGTATGATAGTAATGTGTGGTATTTCCTAGGGTTGGTGTAGTGCAGGCCCATCCCAGGTGCCCAATCCTTATCTCAACTTGAAAATTAACCAGGATGATGGTTTTACTGCTGGGGAGTGAGTTACCCTGGAAGTCATTCTCTCACCTGGAAATTTTGCCACTGTTCCACACTCCTTTTAGCTTCTTATTTCTTATTTATGACCTTGTTTGCTAAAGATTAGACGTTCAGAATGGGTAGGAACTTTCAGATCCTAGGATAACCACCCACATAGAAGAACTGATGTCCGTCCTGCTATTTGACCCCTCTGGAAGGCATCTTCCTTACCCTTCCTCAACACCACAGGAAAGTGTCATTTTCTTTTTTTTTTTTTTTGAGATGGAGCCTCAAGCTATCCCCCTGGGTAGAGTGCCATGGCATCACAGCTCATAGCAACCTCCAACTCCTGGGCTCAAGTGAGTCTCCTGCCTCAGCCTCCCAAGTAGCCGGGACCACAGGCGCCCGCCAC